>CM051256.1:79569149-79604149 GCA_027921565.1 Artemia sinica
TCCTTGCTGCAATATCTTAATTTTCCAAGTTTTTGTTTCTTTTTAAACGGATCTATCAATCGTCTCCCCATGACCTGCGTGTTGTTTCATTTGACTTGGATTTATCCGAGCTTAAAAAAGACCCTCTCAATACAACCAAGGGGTGATGCTCTTTTTTTAGCTCAATATATTCGGATAAATCCAAGACAAAAGTGGCAAAAGTGAGACTATTGACAGATTCGTTTAAAAGCAAGTAAAACTCTGAAATTTAAAATATCGTCGCAAAGAAAGGCTGTGGTTGATTGTAAGGGCGCTTATTTGCCCTTAAACATACCTTAGTATTTTTTTTCTGTCAAACAATGGGGAAACACAACCCTTTCGGGCCCATATATATTGAAATCGTTCGTAATTTTTAAAATAGCACACTTCTTTAAAAATTCATCGTTGACGCTCCTAAATAAGATCAACACCACAAGTATTATTGAATATTGAAACTATGTTGATGAAACTATATTGATGAATATTGAAAATTTATCTTTGACGCTCCTAAATAAGATCAACACCACAAGTATTATTGAATATTGAAACTATGAATATTGAAACTATATTTATTGAATATTGAAACTATGTTGAGATCCATCCATTTATCTTGGCAAAATGCAGAAAATTTTATTACTAACGAAATATAGGTATTTGTTTTAAATTAAATATTCGTCCCTAGTTTGAGCATTGCTAAGAGCTAAAGGCTTTCATCATTAACAAATCTATGGCAGAAATATATGTGTGATAGCTAAATACAATTTATTATATAATACCTAAACTAAATATCAACAAAACATGATTAATTATTAGCTAAACATAAGCAAACGAATAAATTTATATGACTGAATATAAATAAATGTTAGCTATTAACTAAAATGCTGTCGTAGCTATTCATTGTAGTAAAATCCAGTTAATTTAATTACCATTAGAATATAAATAGTTGTTTTCAATTAAAATTCATGTTCCGAATAAGAATTTTGTAAATAGTTAAGCATTATCATCACGAAAAACTGCAAGATAGAAAATACAGCTGATTGACATTATAGAAAATTTTTTGTCTTACCGGCAACCATTCGCCATATCTCCAGTAAGCTTTAAGACATGGTCCCACACAATTTTCTTGTTTATTTGGAATGGTCAAATGACTACAAAACGTCGCATTCATAATCGTTTTTGATCGTTCGGAGGATGTTTTTTACACACTGATAGTGAATTGTTGCTACTCCAGGACCGCAGCTTTCTGAACATTCGGACACATTTTGCTTTTCCCAACTAGAAGATAAGACAGCACTGAACAAAACCTCTGAGCTAGGGGGCTGACATGGAAGCACCAAGTTGCAATGACATATCAAATCCCTCAGGGCCTTAAAATCAAAATATTTCCCTCTTGGACTAATCTTAGGCCTATTCAGCCTGAAAACTGTGACTTCATGAGATGTTTTACTGGTCGTTTTGAATAATGGAATTTTTAAGGGAAGAAAAACATTTTTGACAATATTGTCACTTTGAACAGGGAAAAGAAATAGCCACAAATAACTAGTTAAGTCTGACAACACTGTTAACCCGTAGAAATTAAGTATATGTGTGGTTTATAAATTCTCACTTAACCAATTCAAACAATTAGATTTCAGTTTCACTGCCATTTGTTCTTGAAGATTTGGAGAAGGAATTTAGTTAATTTTAACAAATTAATAGACAACTTAGTGCATGGGTCGGCAACCCATGGCCCGTTGGTCACAGGCAGCCCGCGAGGCGTATTGGTGTGGCCCGCAAGACCCTCCCGCAACGCACCTGACGGACCATATTGCTCACAATACCCATACACAACGAAGTGAAAGGGGATACAATCAAGCATTCTCAAAAAAGTCTGTAAGCCTGATCCAGTATAGTCAGTTTGATGTTCAACCATCCAGACCAGATCAATTATTTTGGTATGCTAGGATACAGGCAATTTTGTTTTTGACCAAACCTACCTCAAAGTTTGGAAAATACACCCCAAAAAATATTTTGTCTTTAGATTTTTTTTTTTGTTTATTCTTTTTTAGTATAGTAAAATTAAATTTAGTGCTTGGGGTACCTAATGAAAGCCAAATTATCTGGTCATCTTGTGGCGAAACATTCCAAAGAAACAAAAAAATCACGCCTTGATTTTGCAAGGATATTTTTTTTTTTCAAAAAGTTTTAAGTACATCCAGGTTGTCAAAGGAGCATAGATACAATATCTCAGCAACAGCATGGGTATTAAATTTCAACTTTCAGGGAAACTGGATGGGGAGTAAAGCTAAATCAAAAGGTACGATACATATCCAGATAGTCAAAAGGTGTTACGTTAGAAATTTCAGAGCATATTATTGGGGATGCAGAACTAAATCAAAAGACTCTATGTCCGTCCAGTTTGTCATAAGGGCATATTACGGCATCTTAGGAACTCATAAAGTATTATTAAGCCTGAAACTTAGGGACCTGTTGAGAGGGATTTATAACTAAATATGGATGTTAAAATGGTCTATCTACAATATATATGGGATGGCTAAGGACATTAAGGTGAAACTATCAAGGTATATTGCAGTGTATATTAAACAAAATAAATATATACTCCATGCATGCAGGTTTTCAAAAGGACATATGAACAATATCTGAAAAACAGCTAAAAGCAATAAATTGAACCTTTGAGGGCTACTACAAATACTACTTATGCAATTAGTACTGCTGCTATTGTGACTTTTTGAAACTGTGACTGCTTTGAAATGTTTGAATTTGTGACTACTTGCAACTCCAAATACTTGTGAATGTGACTGATTGCAACTGCGGCCGCAGATAATTGTAACTACAATTGCCAGTGCGTATGACTGACTGCATCAATTACTTTGCTATAGCAAACAACAAGACAATTCGTAAGAACTGGAGCAATAGCAAAGAGACAGAGATAGACTGGCTGGTAGGTTTTCGAGCTAAAATCCACAATTTTTACTACGCAAGCCTGAACCCACAAGCTTGGGTCATGCAACGAGCTTTAACAGGGTCAACATTGAAGAGTTCTTCTCAAACCCGAAGTCAGTTCTAGAAAAGCTTCCTTTTACTGCAAGTGACATATACAACTGTGACGAAAATTCTGATCACAGTTCACCACAGTGACCATAGTTCACGTTCCTCCTAAAGTGTTTAGGGAGAGGGGTCAGATGATATTGTGCAATTCAACATCCTCACACAGAGGTGTCCTTGTGACCATGGTCTAGACTGTTTCTGCAAGCAGTTAGTATTTACACCTTAATTTATATTTCCAAGGAAAATTTTAAGCCTCACATGCTAACTGGTGCTCCAGCAAACTCAGCAGGGGCAGTCCTACCACCATTGGGATGGATCAGTAAAGATCTATTTTTGAAATATATTCATCACCTCAAGGACAAATTCAACCATTGGTCACTTTCCAAATTACAAGAAAGCAGTAGAAGAAGCTTGTATAAATTTTGTTTGGCAAAATACTAAAATGTAAAGTCCAACTTCAAACTGAGTTTGAAAACCGGGTTTCTGATTTCACAAAGATCTCATGTAAGAGGGATATTTTCGAAAACCCCTTCCCAGTTGATATAGGCAATGTACCAAGTGATTTTAAAATCAGCATGATAGATTTGCAAAGTGATACGACACTTAATATAGATTTTAAGGAAAAAATCAACTTGGTGAATTTCTATGGAAGCTTGCCTTTTGAAAACTACAAGGAATAATAAGGTTTGCTGAGCAAATAATTACTATGTTTGGTAGTACATATATTTGTAAGCAAACTTTTAAAATTCTGAATTATCGAAAAAAACAAACACTGTTCTCGATTATCGGACATACATTTAGGCGCAATATTACACATCTCTACAACAAAAATGCAAGCTAATGTAAAAAAAAACTTGCAAGTCAAATACAACAATAAAAATTTCATTGATTGTATTAAATACAATAAATGTAGTTAAAATATACAGTAAGCGTTTTATTTTTAAACCTAAAATATTTGTATATATGTATATTGTAGATGTACTCTACTTATTATAGTATACCAGTAGATTGTACATATGGAATTCCATGGAAGCTATAGCAAGGAATTCTAACATCCATATGGAATTCTGATGCCCCTCTACACCTATTCAAAGAGATTCAGAACTCCCTCACATGGCCTTATACTTTGGGTAGACTATGTTCCTCCATGCTATTTGGGCTATTGACTTACCAAGGCCAACCAGACAGGTTTCTGGTGGGTATAGTCTGGTTTGGTGGGTATAGTCTGGTTTGGTGGGTATAGTCTGGTTTTGTGGGTATACTCTGGTTTGGTGGGTATAATCTGGTTTGGTGGGTATAATCTGGTTTGGTATATATAGTCTGGTTTGGCGAGTATAGTCTGGTTTGATGGGTATAGTCCTGGTTTGGTGGGTATAGTTCTGGTTCGGTTTTTCAAAGAGAGTGAGTATTACACTTTACTTTTTTGTTTTTGTTTGTTTTTGTTTTTTTAAATCGAAAAACTGGAGATTGTCAAATTGCATATTAAGGAATTGTTTTTATTGACATTTTTGCAAAAAGGGATAAGGAATTCGCAAATTGGACACTATGAACGATATTAATTAATGTTTTGAATAATAGGAGTGTGAATGATTCTAATTAGTGATTGGATTGTATGAAGGTAGAGAAAAAAAAATTAAACTGATTAGCAGTTAAGGTAATCCCGAAGGGGTTGTTAACTCAGGTAATTTGTTATAAATTTGAAACAACATCAGTCTATGAAAATGGCTAACGACGATAGAATGAGATTGTGAGTTGACCTAGCTTTACTTCTCCGATGTGGTCTGTATAATACACAAGCGATGTTTGAACAGTATTGTCAATTTAAAATAGGGTCTAACGTTTTAGTATACTAAAAAGTTGATACTAAGAGAGATGTAGATGGTAAGAAAAGAATTTTAATAATGAAATTCAGAACAAACCTTAGAAATCCTTGGAAATCAAATAGTAAGGTGTATGTGAGTACGAACCATAAAGGATCATAAGCACCAACGACTCTAACCAGCAGAGACATCAACTCCCCAAAGGTCCCTTGTCCCCAAACTCGAAGGGCGCCCCCTCCCTCCAACTTTTTTGGCCCCCCCCCTTTTCTTTAACATGATATATTTTTTTTCAACTTTCTTTTTACATGTCTTCGAATCAGATATCTTCGAATTTCAGAATGAATAAATTCATTATCAACATCCTTTGTCGGATATGTCGGATAAAATTGACAAAATCTAAGTATCAGAGTAGCTAAATTCTATATCATCATCCTTTTCTCGGGTACATAGGATAAAATTGTCAAAATCTAAGGGTCAGTGTGAATAAATTTTTTTTATCAGCATCCTTTGTCAGATACATCAAATAAAATTGACAAAATCTAAATTTCAGAATGAATAAATTCATTAGCAACATCCTTTGTCGGATATGTCGGATAAAATTGACAAAATAAAAGTGTCAGAGTGAATAATTTTTTTTTATCAACATCCTTTGGCAGATACATCGGATAAAATTGACAAAATCTAAGGATCAGAGTGACTAAAATCTATATTAATATCCTTTTCTCGGATACATAGGATAAAATTGACAAATTCTAAGTGTTAGAGCGAATAAATTTTTTTTATCAACATCCTTTGGCAGATACATCGGATAAAATTGACAAAATCTAAATTTCAGAATGAATAAATTCATTATCAACATCCTTTGTCAGATACATAGGATAAAATTGAAAAATCTAAGTGCCAGTGTGAATAAATTTTTTTTTATCAACATCCTTTTGTCAGACACATCAAATAAAATTTACAAAATCTAAATTTCAGAATGAATGAATCCTATATCAATATCCTTTGTCGGATATTTCGGATAAAATTGAAAAAATATAAGTATCAGAGTGAATAATTTTTTTTTATTAACATCCTTTGGCAGATACATTGGATAAAATTGACGAAATGTAAGCATCAGAGTGACTAAATTCTATATCAACATCCTTTTCTCGGATACATAGGAAAAAATTGACAAATTCTAAGTGTTAGAGTGAATAAATTTTTTTTTTTATCAACATCCTTTGGCAGACACATCGGATAAAATTGACAAAATCTACATTTCAGAATGAATAAATTCATTATCAACATCCTTTGTCGAATATATCGGATAAAATTGACAAAATATAAATGTCAGAGTGAATAAAATTTTTTTTTATCAACATCATTTGTCAGATACATCAAACAAAATTGACAAAATCTAAATTTCAGAATGAATAAATGCTTTAACAACAATCTTTTATCGGATATGTCGGATAAAATTGACATAATCTAAGTATCAGAGTGACTAAATTCTATATCAACATCCTTTTCTCAGATACATAGGATAAAATTGACAAATTTTAAGTGTTAGAGTGAATAAACTTTTTTATCAACATCCTTTGGCAGATACGTCGGATAAAATTGACGAAATCTAAGTATCAGAGTGACTAAAATCTATATCAACATCCTTTTCTCGGATACGTAGGATAAAATTGACAAATTCTAAATGTTAGAGTGAATAATTTTTTTTTATCAACATCCTTTGGCAGATACATCGGATAAAATTGACAAAATCTAAATTTCAGAATGAATAAATTCATTATCAACACCCTTTGTCGGATATGTCGGATAAAATTGACAAAATCTAAGTATCAGAGTAGCTAAATTCTATATCATCATCCTTTTCTCGGGTACATAGGATAAAATTGTCAAAATCTAAGGGTCAGTGTGAATAAATTTTTTTTTATCAGCATCCTTTGTCAGATACATCAAATAAAATTGACAAAATCTAAATTTCAGAATGAATAAATTCATTAGCAACATCCTTTGTCGGATATGTCGGATAAAATTGACAAAATATAAGTGTCAGAGTGAATAAATTTTTTTTTATCAACATCCTTTTGTCAGACACATCAAATAAAATTGACAAAATCTAAATTTCAGAATGAATAAATGCTTTAACAACATCCTTTATCGGATATTTCGGATAAAATTGACAAAATAAAAGTGTCAGAGTGAATAATTTTTTTTTATCAACATCCTTTGGCAGATACATCGGATAAAATTGACAAAATCTAAGGATCAGAGTGACTAAAATCTATATTAATATCCTTTTCTCGGATACATAGGATAAAATTGACAAAGTCTAAGTGTTAGAGCGAATAAATTTTTTATCAACATCCTTTGGCAGATACATCGGATAAAATTGACAAAATCTAAATTTCAGAATGAATAAATTCATTATCAACATCCTTTGTCAGATACATAGGATAAAATTGAAAAAATCTAAGTGCCAGTGTGAATAAATTTTTTTTATCAACATCCTTTTGTCAGACACATCAAATAAAATTTACAAAATCTAAATTTCAGAATGAATGAATCCTATATCAATATCCTTTGTCGGATATTTCGGATAAAATTGACAAAATATAAGTATCAGAGTGAATAATTTTTTTTTATTAACATCCTTTGGCAGATACATTGGATAAAATTGACGAAATGTAAGCATCAGAGTGACTAAATTCTATATCAACATCCTTTTCTCGGATACATAGGAAAAAATTGACAAATTCTAAGTGTTAGAGTGAATAAATTTTTTTTTATCAACATCCTTTGGCAGACACATCAGATAAAATTGACAAAATCTACATTTCAGAATGAATAAATTCATCATCAACATCCTTTGTCGAATATATCGGATAAAATTGACAAAATATAAATGTCAGAGTGAATAAAATTTTTTTATCAACATCATTTGTCAGATACATCAAACAAAATTGACAAAATCTAAATTTCAGAATGAATAAATGCTTTAACAACAATCTTTTATCGGATATGTCGGATAAAATTGACATAATCTAAGTATCAGAGTGACTAAATTCTATATCAACATCCTTTTCTCAGATACATAGATAAAATTGACAAATTTTAAGTGTTAGAGTGAATAAAATTTTTTATCAACATCCTTTGGCAGATACGTCGGATAAAATTGACAAAATCTAAATTTCAGAATGAATAAATTCATTATCAACATCCTTTGTCGGATATGTCAGATAAAATTGACAAAATCTAAGTATCAGAGTGAATATTTTTTTTAACAACATCCTTTGCCAGATACATCGAATAAAATTGATAAAATATAAGTGCCAGAGTGAATAATTTTTTTTATCAACATCTTTTGTCAGATACATCAAATAAAATGACAAAATCTAAATTTCAGAATAAATAAATGCTTTAACAACATCCTTTATCGGATATGTCGGATAAAATTGACATAATCTAAGTATCAGAGTGACTAAATTCTATATCAACATCCTTTTCTCAGATACATAGGATAAAATTGACAAATTCTAAGTGTTAGAGTGAATAAATTTTATTATCAACATCCTTTGGCAGATACGTCGGATAAAATTGACAAAATCTAAATTTCAGAATGAATAAATTTATTATCAACATCCTTTGTCGGATATGTCGGATAAAATTGACAAAATCTAAGTATCAGAGTGAATATTTTTTTAACAACATCCTTTGCCAGATACATCGAATAAAATTGATAAAATATAAGTGCCAGAGTGAATAATTCTTTTTATCAACATCTTTTGTCAGATACACATCAAATAAAATTGACAAAATCTAAATTTCAGAATAAATAAATGCTTTAACAACATCCTTTATCGGATATGTCGGATAAAATTGACATAATCTAAGTATCAGAGTGACTAAATTCTATATCAACATCCTTTTCTCGGATACATAGGATAGAATTGACAGAGTCTAAGTGTCAGAGTGAATAAGTTTTTTTATCAACATCCTTTTCTCAGATACATAGGATAAAATTGACAAAATCTGAATTTCTGAATGAATAAATTCATTATCAACATCCTTTGTCGGATATGTCGGATAAAATTGACAAAATCTAAATTTCAGAATGAATAAATGCTATAACAATATCCTTTATCGGATATGTCGGATAAAATTGACAAAATCTAAGTATCAGAGTGACTAAATTCTGTATCAACATCCTTTTCTCGGATACATAGAATAAAATTGACAGAATCTAAGTGTCAGAGTGAATATTTTTTTTTTATCAACATCATTTGTCAGAAACATCAAATAAAATTGACAAAATCTAAATTTCAGAATAAATAAATGCTTTAACAACATCCTTTATCGGATACGTCGGATAAAATTGACAAAATCTAAGTATCAGAGTGACTAAATTCTATATCAACATCCTTTGTCAGATATGTCAGATAAAATTGACAAAATATAAGTATCAGAGTGAATAATTTTTTTTATCAACAACCTTTGCCAGATACATCGAATAAAATTGACAGAATCTAAGTGTCAGAGTGAAAATCTAAGTGTCAGAGTGAATAAATTTTTTTTTATCAACATCCTTTGTCAGATGCATCGAATAAAAATTGACAAAATTTAAATATCAGAATGAAATAAATGCTTTAACAACATCCTTCATCGGATTTTTCGAATAAAATTGACAAAATCTAAATATCAGAGTGATTAAATTCTATATAAACATCCTTTTCTCAGATACTTAGGATAAAATTGACAGAATCTAAGTGTCAGTGTGAATAAATTTTTTTTTTATCAACATCCTTTGTCAGATACATCAAATAAAATTGACAAAATCTGAATTTCAGAATGAATAAATTCATTATCAACATCATTTTGACGAGGTTACGTGCGCGCACGTAATTTAGACGAGGTTACGTGCGCGCACGTAACCTCGTCTAAATTAACCTTAAAAAATGAAATAAAGCTATGTCGACTTTGCATGTCTCTCTCACTATGTATGCGCCGTCGCGGTGTACACTCCAAGTCTTTCTTGTCAATTTTACATGATTTAGCCGACAAATGATGTTGCTAATGCATTTAAAGGATGTTGATAAAGCATTTATTCACTCTGATACTTAGATTTTGTCAATTTTATCCCATGTATCCAAGAAAATGATATTGATATGGAATTTAATCACTCTGATACTTAGATTTTATCAATTTTATCCGACATATCCGACAAAGGATGTTGATAATGAATTTAGTCACTCTGACACTTAGATTTTGTCAATTTTATCCGATGTAACTGGCAAAGGATGTTGATATAAAAAAAAATATATTCACTCTAACACTTAGATTTTGTCAATTTTAATCTATGTATCCGAGAAAAGGATGTTGATGTAGAATTTAATCACTCTGATATTTAGATTTTGCCAATTTTATTCGAAAAATCCGATGAAGGATGTTGTTAAAGCATTTATTCATTCTGATATTTAAATTTTGTCAATTTTTATTCAATGCATCTGACAAAGGATGTTGATAAAAAAAAATTTATTCACTCTGACACTTAGATTCTCACTCTGACACTTAGATTCTGTCAATTTTATTCGATGTATCTGGCAAAGGTTGTTGATAAAAAAAATTATTCACTCTGATACTTATATTTTGTCAATTTTATCTGACATATCCGACAAAGGATGTTGATAATGAATTTATTCCCTATGATACTTAGATTTTGTCAATTTTATCCGATGTATCTGGCAAAGGATGTTGATAAAAAAAATTATTCACTCTAACACTTAGAATTTGTCAATTGTTATCCTATGTATCCGAGAAAAGGATGTTGATATAGAATTTAGTCACTCTGATACTTAGATTTTGTCAATTTTATCCGACATATCCGATAAAGGATGTTGTTAAAGCATTTATTTATTCTGAAATTTAGATTCTGTCAATTTTATTCTATGTATCCGAGAAAAGGATGTTGATATAGAATTTAGTCACTCTGATACTTAGATTTTGTCAATTTTATCCGACATATCCGATAAAGGATATTGTTATAGCATTTATTCATTCTGAAGTTTAGATTTTGTCAATTTCATCCGACATATCCGACAAAGGATGTTGATAATGAATTTATTCATTCTGAAATTCAGATTTTGTCAATTTTATCCTATGTATCCGAGAAAAGGATGTTGATAGAAAAATTTATTCACCCTGACACTTAGACTCTGTCAATTTTATCCTATGTATCCGAGAAAAGGATGTTGACATAGAATTTAGTCACTCTGACACTTAGATTTTGTCAATTTTATCCGACATATCCGATAAAGGATGTTGTTAAAGCATTTATTTATTCTGAAATTTAGATTTTGTCAATTTTATTTGATGTATCTGACAAAAGATGTTGATAAAAAAAATTATTCACTCTGGCATTTATATTTTATCAATTTTATTCGATGTATCTGGCAAAGGATGTTGTTAAAAAAAATATTCACTCTGATACTTAGATTTTGTCAATTTTATCCGACATATCCGACAAAGGATGTTGATAATGAATTTATTCGTTCTGAAATTTAGATTTTGTCAATTTTATCCGACGTATCTGCCAAAGGATGTTGATAAAAAAATTTATTCACTCTAACACTTAGAATTTGTCAATTTTATCCTATGTATTTGAGAAAAGGATATTGGTATAGAATTTAGTCACTCTGGTACTTAGATTATGTCAATTTCATCCGACATATCCGATAAAAGATTGTTGTTAAAGCATTTATTCATTCTGAAATTTAGATTTTGTCAATTTTGTTTGATGTATCTGACAAATGATGTTGATAAAAAAATTTATTCACTCTGACATTTATGTTTTGTCAATTTTATCCGACATATTCGACAAAGGATGTTGATAATGAATTTATTCATTCTGAAATGTAGATTTTGTCAATTATATCAGATGTGTCTGCCAAAGGATGTTGATAAAAAAAAATTATTCACTCTAACACTTAGAATTTGACAATTTTGTCCTATGTATCCGAGAAAAGGATGGTGATATAGAATTTAGTCACTCTGATGCTTACATTTCGTCAATTTTATCCAATGTATCTGCCAAAGGATGTTAATAAAAAAAATTATTCACTCTGATACTTATATTTTGTCAATTTTATCCGAAATATCCGACAAAGGATATTGATATAGAATTCATTCATTCTGAAATTTAGATTTTGTAAATTTTATTTGATGTGTCTGACAAAAGGATGTTGATAAAAAAAAATTTATTCACACTGGCACTTAGATTTTGTCAATTTTATCCTATGTATCTGACAAAGGATGTTGATAATGAATTTATTCATTCTGAAATTTAGATTTTGTCAATTTTATCCGATGTATCTGCCAAAGGATGTTGATAAAAAAAAAAATTATTCGCTCGAACACTTAGAATTTGTCAATTTTATCCTATGTATCCGAGAAAAGGATATTGATATAGATTTTAGTCACTCTGATCCTTAGATTTTGTCAATTTTATCCGATGTATCTGCCAAAGGATGTTGATAAAAAAAAAATTTATTCACTCTGACAGTTTTATTTTGTCAATTTTATCCGACATATCCGACAAAGGATGTTGATATAGAATTTATTCATTCTGAAATTTAGATTTTGTCAATTTTATCCGCCATATCCGATAAAGGATGTTGTTAAAGCATTTATTCATTCTGAAATTTAGATTTTGTCAATTTTATTTGATGTGTCTGACAAAAGGATGTTGATAAAAAAAATTTATTCACTCTGACACTTATATTTTGTCAATTTTATCCGACATATCCGACAAAGGATGTTGATAATGAATTTATTCATTCTGAAATTTAGATTTTGTCAATTTTATTTGATGTATCTGACAAATGATGCTGATAAAAAAAAAAAATTATTCACACTAACACTTAGATTTTGAAAATTTTATCCTATGTACCCGAGAAAAGGATGATGATATAGAATTTAGCTACTCTGATTCTAATATTTTGTCAATTTCATCCGACATATCCGACAAAGGATGTTGATAATGAATTTATTCATTGTGAAACTTAGATTTTGTCAATTTTATCCGATGTATCTGCCAAAGGATGTTGATAAAAAAAAATTATTCACTAACATTTAGAATTTGTCAATTTTATCCTGAGTATCCGAGAAAATGATGTTGATATAGATTTTAGTCACTCTGATACTTAGATTTTTTCAATTTTATCCGATGTATCTGCCAAAGAATGTTGATAAAAAAAAATTTATTCACTCTGACACTTATATTTTGTCAATTTTATCCGACATATCCGACAAAGGATGTTGATATAGAATTTATTCCTTCTGAAATTTAGATTTTGTCAATTTTATTTGATGTATCTGACAAAGGATGTTGATAAAAAAATTTATTCACTCTGACACTTATATTTTATCAATTTTATTCGATGTATCTGGCAAAGGATGTTGATAAAAAAAATTTATTCACACTGACTCTTAGATTCTATCAATTTTATCCTATGTATCCGAGAAAAGGATGTTGATATAGAATTTATATCACTCTGATGCTTAGATTTTGTCAATTTTATCCGACATATCCGATAAAGGATATTGTTATAGCATTTATTCATTCTGAAATTTAGATTTTGTCAATTTTATCCGACATATCCGACAAAGGATGTTGATAATGAATTTATTCATTCTGAAATTCAATTTTGTCAATTTTATCCTATGTATCCGAGAAAAGAATGTTGATAGAAAAATTTATTCACTCTGACACTTAGACTCTGTCAATTTTACTCTATGTATCCGAGAAAAGGATGTTGATATAGAATTTAGTCACTCTGATACTTAGATTTTGTCAATTTTATCCGACATATCCGATAAAGGATGTTGTTAAAGCATTTATTTATTCTGAAATTTAGATTTTGTCAATTTTATTTGATGTATCTGACAAAAGATGTTGATAAAAAAAAATTATTCACTCTGGCATTTATATTTTATCAATTTTATTCGATGTATCTGGCAAAGGATGTTGTTAAAAAAAATATTCACTCTGATACTTAGATTTTGTCAATTTTATCCGACATATCCGACAAAGGATGTTGATAATGAATTTATTCATTCTGAAATTTAGATTTTGTCAATTTTATCCGACGTATCTGCCAAAGGATGTTGATAAAAAAATTTATTCACTCTAACACTTAGAATTTGTCAATTTTATCCTATGTATTTGAGAAAAGATGTTGGTATAGAATTTAGTCACTCTGATACTTAGATTATGTCAATTTCATCCGACATATCCGATAAAAGATTGTTGTTAAAGCATTTATTCATTCTGAAATTTAGATTTTGTCAATTTTGTTTGATGTATGTGACAAATGATGTTGATAAAAAAAATTTATTCACTCTGACATTTATGTTTTGTCAATTTTATCCGACATATTCGACAAAGGATGTTGATAATGAATTTATTCATTCTGAAATGTAGATTTTTGTCAATTTTATCAGATGTGTCTGCCAAAGGATGTTGATAGAAAAAAATTATTCACTCTAACACTTAGAATTTGTCAATAATGTCCTATGTATCCGAGAAAAGGATGTTGATATAGAATTTAGTCACTCTGATGCTTACATTTCGTCAATTTTATCCAATGTATCTGCCAAAGGATGTTAATAAAAAAAATTTGTTCACTCTGATACTTATATTTTGTCAATTTTATCCGAAATATCCGACAAAGGATATTGATATAGAATTCATTCATTCTGAAATTTAGATTTTGTAAATTTTATTTGATGTGTCTGACAAAAGGATGTTGATATAAAAAAATTTATTCACACTGGCACTTAGATTTTGTCAATTTTATCCTATGTATCTGACAAAGGATGTTGATAATGAATTTATTCATTCTGAAATTTAGATTTTGTCAATTTTATCCGATGTATCTGCCAAAGGATGTTGATAAAAAAAATTTATTCGCTCGAACACTTAGAATTTGTCAATTTTATCCTATGTATCCGAGAAAAGGATATCGATATAGATTTTAGTCACTCTGATCCTTAGATTTTGTCAATTTTATCCGATGTATCTGCCAAAGGATGTTGATAAAAAAAATTTATTCACTCTGACACTTTTATTTTGTCAATTTTATCCGACATATCCGACAAAGGATGTTGATATAGAATTTATTCATTCTGAAATTTAGATTTTGTGTCAATTTTTATCCGCCATATCCGATAAAGGATGTTGTTAAAGCATTTATTCATTCTGAAATTTAGATTTTGTCAATTTTATTTGATGTGTCTGACAAAAGGATGTTGATAAAAAAAAATTATTCACTCTGACACTTATATTTTGTCAATTTTATCCGACATATCCGACAAAGGATGTTGATAATGAATTTATTCATTCTGAAATTTAGATTTTGTCAATTTTATTTGATGTATCTGACAAAGGATGCTGATAAAAAAAAATTATTCACACTGACACTTAGATTTTGAAAATTTTATCCTATGTACCCGAGAAAATGATGATGATATAGAATTTAGCTACTCTGATTCTTATATTTTGTCAATTTTATCCGACATATCCGACAAAGGATGTTGATAATGAATTTATTCATTCTGAAACTTAGATTTTGTCAATTTTATCCGATGTATCTGCAAAAGGATGTTGATAAAAAAAAAATTATTCACTCTAACATTTAGAATTTGTCAATTTTATCCTACGTATCCGAGAATAGGATGTTGATATAGATTTTAGTCACTCTGATACTTAGATTTTGTCAATTTTATCCGATGTATCTGCCAAAGGATGTTGATAAAAAAAAATTTATTCACTCTGACACTTATATTTTGTCAATTTTATCCGACATATCCGACAAAGGATGTTGATATAGAATTTATTCCTTCTGAAATTTATATTTTGTCAATTTTATTTGATGTATCTGACAAAGGATGTTGATAAAAAAATTATTCACTCTGACACTTATATTTTATCAATTTTATTTCTTTGTATCTGGCAAAGGATGTTGATAAAAAAATTTATTCACACTGACTCTTAGATTCTGTCAATTTTATCCTATGTATCCGAGAAAAGGATGTTGATATAGAATTTATATCACTCTGATGCTTAGATTTTGTCAATTTTATCCGACATATCCGACAAAATGATGTTGATAATGAATTTATTCATTCTGAAATTTAGATTTTGTCAATTTTATTTGATGTATCTGACAAAGGATGTTGATAAGAAAATTTGTTCACACTGACACTTAGATTCTGTCAATTTTATCCTATGTATCCGAGAAAAGGATGTTTATATAGAATTTAATCGCTCTGATACTTAGATTTTGTCAATTTTATCCGACATATCTGATAAAGGATGTTGTTAAAGCATTTATTCGTTCTTAAATTTAGATTTTGTCAATTTTATTTGATGTATCTGACAAAGGATGTTGATAGAAATATTTTATTCACTTTTACACTTATATTTCATCAATTTTATTTGATGTATCTGACAAAGAATGTTGATAAAAAAATTTATTCACACTGACACATAGATTCTGTCAATTTTATCCTATGTATCCGAGAAAGGATGTTTATATAGAATTTAATCACTCTGATACTTAGATTTTGTCAATTTTATCCGACATATCTGATAAAGGATGTTGTTAAAGCATTTATTCGTTCTTAAATTTAGATTTTGTCAATTTTATTTGATGTATCTGACAAAGGATGTTGATAGAAATATTTATTCACTTTTACACTAATATTTTATCAATTTATTCGATGTATCTGGCAAAGGATGTTGATAAAAAAAATATTCACTCCGATACTTAGATTTTGTCAATTTATCTGACATATCCGACAAAGGATGTTGATAAAGAATTTATTCATTCTGAAATTTAGATTTTGTCAATTTTATTTGATGTATCTGACAAAGGATGTTGACAATGAATTTATTCACTCTGACACTTAACGAAAAACGATATTCCAACTCTTGCATTTCAAGGAAAGAAATCCAAAATGAACTTTGAAAAATCAAGCGAATGTAATTGTGACAAGGTAAACCATAACAAAACACTACTGAAATATTCCAACTCTTGCATTTCAACGAAAGAAATCCAAAAAATGAACTTTGAAAAATCAAGAGAATGTAACTGTGACAAGGTAAACCACGACAAAACACTACTGAAATATTCCAACTCTTGCATTTCAAGGAAAGAAATCCAAAATGAACTTTGAAAAATCAAGAGAATGTAACTCTGACAAGGTAAAGCACAACAAGCCACTACTGAAATATTCCAACTCTTGCATTTCACGAAAGAAGTTCAAAATGAACTTTGAAAAATCAAGAGAATCTAACTGTGATATGGTAAACCACGACAAAACACTACTGAAATATTCCAACTCTTGCATTTCAACGAAAGAAATCCAAAATGAACTTTGAAACATCAAGAGAATGTAACTGTGACAAGGTAAAGCACAACAAGACACTACCGAAATATTCCAAATCTTGCATTTCAAGGAAAGAAATCCAAAATGAACTTTGAAAAATCAAGAGAATGTAACTGTGAGAAGGTAAACCACTACAAAACACTACTGAAATATTCCTACTCTTGCATTTCAAGGAAAAAAAAATCCAAAATGAACTTTGAAAAATCAAGAGAATGTAAATGTGACAAGGTAAACCACGACAAAACACTATTGAAATATTCCAACTCTTGCATTTCACGAAAGAAATTCAAAATGAACTTTGAAAAATCAAGAGAATGTAACTGTGACATGGTAAACTACGACAAAACACTACTGAAATATTCCAACTCTTGCATTTCACGAAAGAAATTCAAAATGAACTTTGAAAGATCAAGAGAATGTAACTGTGACAAGGTAAAGCATAACAAAACACTTCTGAAATATTCCAACTCTTGCATTTCAACAAATGAAACCCAAAATAAAAACTTTGAAAAAATCAAGAGAATGTAACTGTGACAAGGTAAACCACGACAAAACACTACTGAAATATTCCAACTCTTGCATTTCACGAAAGAAATTCAAAATGAACTTTGAAAAATGAAGAGAATGTAACTGTGACAAGGTAAAGCACGACAAAACACTACTGAAATATTCCAACTCTTGCATTTCACGAAATAAATTCAAAATGAACTTTGAAAATCAAGAGAATGTAACTGTGACAAGGTAAAGCACAAAAAAACACTACTGAAATATTCCAACTCCTGCATTTCAACAAAAGAAATCCAAAATAAAAACTTTGAAAAATCAAGAGAATGTAACTGTGACAAGATAAACCATGACAAAACACTACTGAAATATTCCAACTCTTGCATTTCACGAAAGAAATTCAAAATGAACTTTGAAAAATCAAGAGAATGTAACTGTGACATGGTAAACCACGACAAAACACTACTGAAATATTCCAACTCTTGCATTTCACGAAAGAAATTCAAAATGAACTTTAAAAATCAAGAGAATGTAACTGTGACAAGGTAAAGCCCAACAAAACATTACTGAAATATTCCAACTCTTGCATTTCAACAAAAGAAATCCAAAATGAACTTTGAAAAATCAAGAGAATGTAACTGTGACAAGGTAGAGCATAACAAGACAATACTGAAATATTCCAACTCTTGCATTTCAACGAAAGAAATTCATAATGATCTTTGAAAAATTAAGAGAATGTAACTGTGACAAGGTAAACCACGACAAAACACTACTGAAATATTCCAACTCTTGCATTTCACGAAAGAAATTCAAAATGAACTTTGAAAAATCAAGAGAATGTAACTGTGACAAGGTAAAACACAACAAAACACTACTGAAATATTCCAACTCTTGCATTTCAACGAAAGAAATCCAAAATGAACTTTGAAAAATCAAGAGAATGTAACTGTGACAAGGTAAAGCACAACAAGACAGTGACAAGGTAAAGCATAACAAGACACTACTGAAATATTCCAACTCTTGCATTTCAATGAAAGAAAATCAAAATGAACTTTGAAAACTTAAGAGAATGTAACTGTGACAAGGTAAACCACGACAAAAAACTACTGAATTTAAGTTTGTTCATCTGATTCGAAGACATGTAAAAAAAAAGTTGAAAAAAATACACCATGTTAAAAAAAAGGGGGGTTGGGGCAAAAAAAGTTGGAGGGAGGGGGCGCCCTTCGAGTTTGGGGATAAGGGACCTTTGGGGAGTTGATGTCTCTGCTGGTTAGAGTCGTTGGTGCTTATGATCCTTGATGGTTCGTACTCACATACACCCTTACTACTTGATTTCCAAGGATTTCTAATGTTTGTTCTGAATTTCATTATTAAAATTCTTTTCTTACCATCTACATCTCTCTTAGTATCAACTTTTTAGTATACTAAAACGTTAGACCCTATTTTAAATTGACAATACTGTTCAAACATCACTTGTGTATTATACAGACCATATCGGAGAGGTAAAGCTAGGTCAACTCACAATGTCATTCTATCGTCGTTAGCCATTTTCATAGACTGATGTTGTTTCAAATTTATAACAAATTACCTGAGTTAACAACCCCTTCGGGATTACCTTAACTGCTAATCAGTTTAATCCTTTTTTTTCTCTACCTTCATACAATCCAATCACTAATTAGAATCATTCACACTCCTATTATTCAAAACATTAATTAATATCGTTCATAGTGTCCAATTTGCGAATTCCTTATCCCTTTTTGCAACAATGTCAATCAAAACAAATTCCTAAATATGCAATTTGACAATCTCCAGTTTTCGATTTAAAAAAAACAAAAACAAACAAAAAAAAAGTAAAGTGTAATACTCACTCTCTTTGAAAAAACCGAACCAGACTATACCCACCAAACCAGACTATACCCATCAAACCAGACTATACTCACCAAACCAAACCAGATTATACCCACCAAACCAGATTATACCCACCAAACCAGACTATACCCACAAAACCAGACTATACCCACCAAACCAGACTTTACCCACCAAACCAGACTATACCCACCAGAAACCTGTCTGGTTGGCCTTGGTAAGTCAATAACCCAAATAGCATGGAGGAACATAGTCTACCCAAAGTATAAGGCCATGTGAGATCTAGGTATAGTTCTGAATCTCTTTGAATAGGTGTAGAGGGCATCAGAATTCCATATGGCTGTTAGAATTCCTTGCTATAGCTTCCATGGAATTCCATATGTACAATCTACTTATTCCTACAGTACTACACTACAGTGTAATGACATATGACCCAAGTGCGGTCCGTACTTGGGTCACATATCCCAACGTAAACTTTTGGCCCTTTTACAACAAAAGGTTGCCGACCCATGACTTAGTGAAACAGCAAATTCGTTGATTTGGTTCTCTGACTTGAATTAAACTGACATGACTTCTGAATACCACAATATCCATAGTTATTGTTCAGTACATCAACTTGTGAGATGAAGCTAAATAGTAGTCATGCAAATAATTATACCTTTTTTTTTACCAAACGGTAAACATATGTAATTAAGATGGAAAATTTTGCTTATAGCTTTTCTGGACTGCTTAGTCCGCATACAGTCACTGAATGCCCTAGCAGAAGTCAGCTATCATATGTACATCGGATGACATCCAGTCTGCCCGTATACTGTGTCAACATTACATCAGATCTACAAGCAATTACTTCTTAAGTTTGAAGAGATCGCAATTATTTGATGAGATCACAAATTTTACCATTTGGACTTATGAGATCTAAATTCAGGGCAGTAGTTTACTAATTTTGGAACCCAAACGCATCTAAAATAGGCATAGAAGATTACTAATTCCAGTATTCTATTAAATTGAATATATAAAATTTCTGTTCTGACAATTTTTTTTTTCGTTCCGAGCATTCACAAAAATATAGAGGGGGAACGAACTTTTTGATTTTTTTAAAATGAAGATATAAGAAAAGTATTCTCTGAAGCTTATAAATATTTTTTTTTTATGAATTTAAATCTTTGGATCCTAGGAGGGGGGTAGAGGCTGTACAATAGCCCAACTTGCAGAACGGCTTTTGAAAGCAAGAATCCCATCGGTAATCATCATGCATGAATGAATGAGTGGTTTTGGTCAGTGACTAAACCCGTACAGAGCATAATCTACAAAACAGAGCACAAAAATATCAGAAGCTGAAAAAAAAACAAATAGTACAAAGGAATAAAGATACAGATTTTCATCTACATTAGTGATGTTATCTACATTACCTTATCGATTTTGCTGAGCACCAAAATTTGTAATCTGCACAACAGATTTTAGGTAGCTTCAAATTTCTTGGTTACCAAAATTTTAAAAGCTGTAGCCCCGCCTTCAAACTCATAGAGGCCCGACCCGGGAACAAAAGCACCGACTTTAGTTTTACCAGAATCTGACATTTTACACTTCTGAGCAAATTGTATCCCTTTTCATGGTAAGATTACCATGTCAACTTATAAGCAATAGGAAAGAATCCAGCATCAGTCCAATTAAAGAACATCAATGAAATAAAAATAAAAAAGAAGAATTAACAGGAATAAGAAATCATGAAACCATGGTTTCAAGAAGAAAAAAAAGAAAAGAAGAAGAAACCATGAAAATGTCATATACGATATTAAGGAGCAAAAGCAAAGATTTTTACAGTCAACACACATTGACAGCAGAAGTTAAAAGTAGAAAAAGATTAGGAAGTGAAGTAAACAAACTTGGTCTTAATTAAAAATAATGCAATTGTATTTTTACCCTTGATCAAAAACATGATCGCTAGGTGAACTATCAAAACACGCTTGAACATTTTTGATTAGATTTTGTACCCCTCCCCCCCCAAATAGTCAAAAGTTAATCCCCCCCCCCCCCAAAAAAAAAAAAAATCCTGGATCCGCCCTTGAGTCAAAGACATAATTTTAAGACTTTTCAACAACGCTGAACACAATGGCTATCTCAAATTTTGATTAGATATTTTTTAGGAATTGATGGGCGCGGGAAGGGGGCTTGTTGCCCTCCAATCACTTTTGACTAATAAAAAGGGCACTAGCCCTTTAAAATTCCGATCGAATGAGCTGTTTCTGAAGTTTCTACGACAACAAATGGCCATCTTAAAATTTCTATCATATGCATTTCGGGAAAATAGGAGGTGTGGGAGGGTGGTTTATCCACCCTACGATCTCTCTGAATCTTAAAAAGGGCAGTGGAACTTCTGATTACCAATGCAATGAGCCCCCTCCAAAGTTTATACGATCACCCTTTCTATATATATATATATATATATATATATATATATATATATATATATATATATATATATATATATATATATCTATATATATATATATATATATATATATATATATATATATATATATATATATATATATATATATATACACCAAATATAGCAACACGGCATAACTTACAACCCTTGCCCTGAGTTCTGTTGGGGGGGGGGTTCATCCTCAAAGACATAAATTCCAGACCTTTCAATTACGTTGAACAAAATGGTTATCTCAAATTTTTTATTGAATGTGTTTGGGGAAATGATGGGCGAGGAAGGGAGGTTAGTTGCCCTCCAATCACTTTCAACTATTTAAAAGGGCACTGGCCCTTTAAATTTCCGATTGAATGAGCTGTTTCCTAAGTTTCTACGACAACAAATGGCCATCTCAAATTTCTATCAGATACATTTCGGGAAAATACGAGGTGTATGGTGAGGTGGGTATCCTCCCTCCGATCACTCTTAATCTTAAAAAGGGAATAGAACTTCTGATTACCGATCCAATGATCCCTCTCCGAAGTTTATACGATCACCCTTTCTATATATACCTTGTATGCCCGTAGGGCGTAACTTACAACCCTTGCCCTGAGAATAGTGGGGGAGGGAGGGTGTCACCCTCAAACACATAATTTCTGAACCTTTCAATGACGTTGAACAAAATGGCTACCTCAAAATTTTTATTGGATGTGTTTGGAGAAATGGTGGGTGTGGGAGGGGGGCTAGTTGCCCTCCAATCACATTTGACTATTAAAAGGGCACTGGCTTTTTCAATTTTGAATCGAATAAGCTGTTTCCGAAGTTTCTTTGACAACAAATGGCCATCTCAAAATTTCTATCAGATGCATTTCAGGAAAATAAAGGTGTGAGGGGGGTTATCCACCCTCCGATCACTCTGAATCTTAAAAAGGGCACCAGAACTTCTGATTACCAATCCAATGAGCCCCTTCCGAAGTTTATAGATCACCCTTTCTACAAATTTTAGAAAGTGTCTCAAAATTTTGATTGGATGTGTTAGGGGAAATGGTGGGTGTGGGAGGGGGTTAGTTGCCCTCTAATCACTTTCGACTATTAGAAAGAGCGCTAGCCCTTTCAATTTCCAATCGAATGAGCTCTTTTCGAAAATTTTACGACAACAAATAGCCATCTGAAAATGTCTATCATGTATAATTCGGGGAAATACGAGGTGTGTGGGAGAGGGAATCCACCCTCTGCTCACTCTGAATATTAAAAAAGGCTCTAGAACATTTGAATTTCAATCAAATGAGCCCATTCCTGAATTTTACGATCACCCTTACTATATATACCTTATATGCCCCAGGGCATAGCTTACAACCCTTGCCTTGAAGGCTGCGGGGGGGGGCGTTTTCATCCTCAGAGATATAATTTTCGGACCTTTCAATTACATTGAACAAAATTGCTATCTCAAAATTTTGATTTGATGTGTTGATTTGATTTGATGTGGGGAAATGGTGGGCGTGGGAGGGGGGTTAGTTGCCCTCCAATCACTTTTGACTATTAAAAAGGGTACTAGAGATTTCAATTTCCAATCGAATGAGCTCTTTTCAAATTTTTTTACGACATCTCAAAATTTCTATCAGATGCATTTCAGGAAAATACGAGGTGTGTGTGAGAAGGGGGGGGGGGGGGGGTATTAACCCTCCGATCACTCTGAATTTCTACAAGAGCACTAAAACTTCTGATTAGCGATCCAATGAGTCCCCTCCGAAGTTTATAAGATCACCCTTTCTACGTAAACCTTATATGTTCCAAGGGCGGAACATACAACTCTTGCCCCGAGGGCTGTGGGGAGTTGTCATCCTCAAATACACAATTTTTCGGACCTTTCAACTACGTTGAACAAAATGGCTGTCTCAAACTTTTGATTGGATGTGTTTGGAGAAATGGTGGGTGTAGGAGGGGGGTTAGTTGCCCTCCGATCACTTTTGACTATTAAAAAGGGCACTAGCCCCTTCAATTTCCAATCGAATGAGCACTTTTCGAAGTTCCTACGACAACTCCTTCGATTCAAAGTGCCCTAGTCTAAAAAAAATAGAACAATACATTGTGCCGCATCGCTCTTTACTTACGCAGCGCTATTGCACTGGCTATGAAAAGTAAAAGTCAACCTGAAAAAAAAAATGCACATTAGAAATGGGACAAATAAACTTCATCGATTTAACATATTCCCATTAAATGAAATCTTTAACTTCTAGATACAAAAAAAAAAGAAAAAGAAAATTCTTGTTAAAATTCATCAACTTAATAGATGTTCAGAGAGATTTTTATTGCTCATCAAATTTAAAAATATTCTTTCATTTGCAGCCAAGAATCTCAAAAGGAATCCAATATTTTAAATAAAATTTGGAATCCAAAGCAATCTTTGATGCCACCATTATAGATAATCACTATGGAATTCCAAGAGGTCTTGACATTTGTTTTTTTTTTTTTGTTTTTTTTTTCCTGGTCAGATAGAATTGACATTGGTTTTGGTCAGGATTACCATAAAAATCGTGACAAAACGCTATTTTCTTTACATTTCTGAATTTAGTTTCAGAAATATCTGAGTTCAGAAAAAAAAACAATATTCTGAGCTAATTTAAGCAGAATCTAACCATCATGATTAGATGAATAAATGTAGATTAAAACTAAGCTCTGGAGAGCAAGAGTTTTGATTAAAGACCAGAAAACCAAACAAGGTTTTTTTTTAGCTGGGTAAGGTTTATTTTTAACCTTCATGGCAACCGTGGCCGTAGGACTTCATTAACAGAAAAAACCTCAGAGATAACAAGTGCCCCTAGTACTAGCAAAGATGGGCAATAGGCATTGTTTACTGAAAACTATTATTTTTTGTTCTAGGATCTGATTTGGCAAGAGATTCAACCCCTTTTAAGAAGGGTGAGTCCAGCTGTGAAAAAAATTTCCAATAGCCATTACTGACCAAAGTTTTTGAGATCTATTCTACACTACTGTTCTCCCTCGAGCTAATCACTGACGTATCTGGGGAAGGTTTTTTGGGTTAAGACGACCTCAAGAAATGTGAAAATACACGTTTTTGGTATTTGGTAACAACCAAAAACCTTTTCCGTAGTTAGGCATTCTCCACCCCCCGTTTCTAAAATAAATTAGATATCTCTTGACTTTAAATTACCAGCAATAAGAAACTAATGCATATCTCTGAATATTATTCATAATATTGTCAAGGTTTCTATCGCTATATACCATTTAAAAATAAGATGGACATAGAATTTCTTGAGTGACCGATCAAAGAGTTCGTAGTAACGAACTGTAAGTGAGGAGCGACCCGGCTCAATAGTAATCGAAACTCTAAAAACAGGAATTTTGATACCAATAGATATGCCAAAAGAATTGGAGCTTTCTTCTGATTTCAAATATATAAGTTTGATCTTACCATTTAAAGGTTACAAGTCTGAGAAAACTAGCCTGATTTTTCAAAAAAAGGGGAAACACCCTCTAAAAGTCATAGAATATTAATGCAAATCACACCATCAGATTCAGCATATCAGAGAACCCTACTGTAAAGGTTTCAAGCGCCTATATAAAAAATGTGGAATTTTGTTGTTTTTTTTTGCCAGAAGAACGATCACGGATACGTGTTTTTTTTCAGGGGTGATCGTATATACCCAGTGGACCTACAATATCCTGAGAGGGCTCATTGGAACGCAAATTAAAAGTTCTAGTGCCTTTTTTCAGTGACCAAAGCAATTGGAGGGCAACTAGGACCCCTCCCACACCCCTTTTTTCTCAAAATCGTCTGATCAAAATTTTGAGATAACCATTTTGTTTAGCAAGTTAAAAAGACAAACAACTATGCCTTTGAAGATATCATGACCCTCCCACAGCTCTTGGGGAAAGGCCTTTAAGTTAAAAAGTTTGCCCGTTGTTTACGTATGGTATTGGCTAATGGGAAGTAAGCATACAGTTTTCGGGGGGGGGGGAATTATCTACTGGTAGGATTTTCCATGGGGATAATTTATCATGGGGAGGGAAGTTTTCAGGGGATGAATTTTTCAGGGGAAATTTTTATACTTGGGAATTTTCCTGAATTCCTATACAAAATTCTTCTTGTGTATTGCCTTCTCATTTTTTACTCAATTTTACGCGTGGAGATGTTAAGGGTAATTGTCCGGGGTAAATTTTCGCCAGGATTGAATTTTCTAGAGAATAAATCCTTGGGGAGCAAGGACTTTTCCGGGGAGGATTAACCGGATTTCTTGGAATTATTTAAAAAAGATCAGAAATTAAATTTAAAAATAACAAGTTTTTTCAACTGAATATAGTATGGAGCAAGATTAAAACTCAAAACGAACAGAAATTATTACGTATATGAGTGGGGTTACTCCTCCAAAACACCTTGCTCTTTACGCTAAAGTTTGAATTCTGTCCCAATTCTTTAAAAACGACTCCTGAAATACTATATTCGTTTAATTAGAACAAATAGAAGCTTTTTTTAGAAGTACTAAAATGCTTTAGCGTAAAGAGCGAGGTGTTGAGGAGGGGGCAACCCCCTTAAATACGTAATAATTTCTGTTCGTTTTAAGTTTTAATTTTGCTCCTTACTTTTAGTCGAAAAACTTGTTTTTTTTCATTTTATTTAATTTAATAATGGAACTGAATCTCAAAAAAAATTCTCTAGCCTTATGAAAGGCTATAGAGATTCCGGCAAAAGAATAATCAAGGTATAAAAGATCGAGCTCACAATCAAATCTCTCGACAACAGATTGGAATAGCTTCAAGTTCAATCACTATATTGAATGCTCTTAAAAAGAAAAAAAAAAAAACACATAAATTGCGTAAACTCTTGCTTGTTTTATGACTTAGTTTCCTGGACGATTAAGTTCAGGCAACGCGGTTAGACATCCTGGAATAAAAATCTAAATTTATAATACATAAACTAAGGCTAGGCTAACAAAGGTCAGAAGAAAGAGCATTTTTGTCCTTTCATGCTTGATGTACAATATGTGCATGGTTATCTACAACTTGACTAAAACTTTCTTATTTTGGCTTTGAGGATTAATTTACAACTCCAAACTTTCACTCTTAAAAATAATGTAGCATACAGATTTCTTATTGGAAAAGGATATAAACAAAAGAACAGGATTTAAGGCACACTGGAAAGATTCAGTTATTAGGTTGATAAAAGAAACAAAGAATATTTTTTGGGAAAACGACAAGTAAAGGGAGGATTTGGCCACAACGAACACGAAGACAAGAGATTTTCTTTCCAAAATGGCAATAGTTTTACGTTCTATTCATTAGAAATGCCTTAGTAAACAACCTATATTTCAAGCCAATAACAATGGGAAAGTTTAAAAGAGTAAGAAATAAAATCTTCAAAAATGAGCAACTTTACGCTCAGTTTTAGCACAGATTTATTATTTATACATTCTTACAAATTTAAGAACACAATTTTATTACAATGTATCATAACTTTAAAAAACAACTATTTGTGTGCGGAGTTGATATTTCAAAACCGTTTGACAGTATGTTGCATAACCACGCTTTTTTATCATTGTTGCGTAGTGGAGTAAACCCATTTATAAGCCAGTGTTTGGCGGGTTGGTATGGTAATTCATCTGTGCGAATTTTTTCGGGAGTGCAACATTCAGACCGAATTTCTTTACATCGTGGAGTAAAATAAGGGTCAGTTCTTAGCCCCGTCATATTTAATAATGCAATTACAACAGCCACACGGTACCAATCCCCATATGTGATTGACGGTATCGACATTAGCCTCTTGTCGTATGCTGATGATATTTTGTTATTTCCAGACAATTTAATATCAATACAGAATGCAATTATATTAACATACTACATTCACATCTACGGGAGATAGGATTAGAGACTGAACCTACTAAAACAGAATGCCTTGTGGCAAACAATAATAGTTATTTCTAGTTTTATTCAATTAGGGTGGGATCACTTAATATTTTCAATAAAGATTCCATTAAATACTTTGGGTTGCCTTTTGGCCCGACAATTATAGCTATGCGGGAGTTGGTGTTATCGTCTATACTGGGAAAACTTATGGCCTGCTAGTCAGGGTGAAAGGTCGTTTTGATAAACAAACACTTGCTATAATTTATAATTCAATGTTTGCACCTCATGTATTTTTCATTGTTCTATTTTTGAAGTTTTTAAGAAAAAGTGATAAAAAGCGTATCCGCGTGTACTTTTTCCAGTTTTGTAAATATTTTCTTGGAATTCCACTATGGTTCAAAAATAGGTATATTATATGCAAATTCGAAATATTTGATATTACTGTTAAAATGGATCAACAGTACGACCGATTTCTTAGACGATCTAGAGAAAGTAGAATAATTTTCCCCTTAATTGTCTCGTTTAAAGGAAAAATAGTTTCGTCGCCACTGCTTTAATTAAACAGCTATTTATGCCTTATGTATTATGAGCGTCTAAGTGTTGTGTTTTTAGAGTGTTTTTAGTGTTATGCACGAATGAACTATCATAAGCTATTTATTATATGTTCGTGAGTTATTATGAGTATTATGAGCTACTTATTATCGTCCTTTCCGTTAGAAGTGTAATTTTGTATTTTTCAGTTTTCTTTTCATTTATTTCCTATACTCCTCTGTGTACATCCATGTATGTATAGATAATTATAAATAAATAAGTCATAAATAAATTATCATTATTATTATTATTATTATAATGTGGCAAAATATGTAATGAACACAATTATCATGCAAAATTTCGCATTTATTGAAACCAATGTGTCGTAACTGTTTTACCTTAGTCTGCAATCTTGGTTACATTGCCCACTCTGCGGCTTTGGCTTAGAAAATTCAATACAATGATGTTCATCTACCGATACTCGAGCAGAAGGACCTCCAACTTGAGTACACGATATTACTTGTTTTGGACCCCTGAAAAATTATCAATAAAATGGTAAAATTGCGTTGTAAGGCACAAGTCAAATAGAGAATGGACATAGCCTACCAGTCAGCTGTCTATTCAATGCTCTTTGCAAATACAATAATCGCTGACCGTGCATTTGTGTCCTACCATCCCCACCTGCCTAATGGGCCTGGAAATACAGCTATTACTACTACTGTTACAACAACTACTACTAGTAGTAACACACTGCACTACCAGGTCGCCTAAGGCCTGCACAGCTGAGTAAACTCCTCCCCCACCACAATATATTCAAAACTTTCCCTCTTTATCCACTCCTATGAAGTTTCAGCTTCCTTTGAATACTTTCTTATGACCTCTTTCACCCCATTTGGGATGGGATCAGTCATCCAACGTTCGTGAAAGTTGTCACAGCCATCTCAACTTTTCCTTCATTATAACCCTACAAAATGGATCAACCAAATTTTTTGTATAGCTTGTTGTTTGACATACGGTTACTCCAAGTGGTACCTTGAATTATCCACAAAGAATGCCTCAAAAGTGTTGTTGGCTCTTAATTCAAGATAGGATTTATTTGACATTATGAACCAACTGCTGATGAGACAAAAGGCACAAAACATAAAGCAGACCCACAGAATAAGCACACCTTACTAACTGGCCTTGGGTTATATGCAGCCCAAAGGGGTGAGGGAGAGACAAGGGCGCAACTGTAACGCCGATAAATACTATATTTGCAAAGAACATTGAATGCAAAATCGAATTTTTTTCCATGCTTTCCATAATTTTTTTAAACTTTCCGATATTTGCAAAGAACATTAAGTGCAAAATCAAATTTTTTGGTCATACTTTTCTTGTTTTTTCTACATTTCTTAGAATTTTTCATCTGATTTCTGCCTTACAACAACGTAAATCTACCAAAAAAGAAAAAATCCTTCGAAATGTTGCATTCAATTCTTCCTTGTATTCCAGTCAACGACGCGTTTTCTTCTGCTTTCTGCAGCCTCGGTAACAATGGGACAGTATCATTGAAACAACTAAATAGGTTGGTTAAAAAATACTCAAACTAATTTCAGTGAGCTATTCTGAGCATAGGCATAAGTTGATATGATTCAGAACTTCGTTTCACTTTTAACGTCAGGCTCAGGTGTAATTGAGGACTTACCGGCATAAGTCTAGATTACAAACAGTAACAAACTTTAGGATGTAGATTATTGAGGTCCGCGTAGCACAGGTACTGATCTCCTCATATTCCACCTTCGGCCAAAAGTGCCATGCGTAGTTGGGGGCAATCCATCCGACGCTTCCCTTGCTTTCCCCGAGATTTTTCTAGGTACCCATTTAAAGTTGGGTTGATATTTGGCTTGTTTTGCAGGGATACATCACTAACACTCGCCCCAAACCAAACAATAGCCACCAGCAAGACTCAAACCCGCGACTTGTCGCTTATGAGTCCAGTGTCATAAATATTCAGCCAGGACAGACTAAAAATAAGCCCATGTGATTTAAAACTTCGTTTCGGGTGTGTTCTTTTAGAAACTCTCCTTAAACAGTAAAGCTTATTGAAAAATAATATGTCCATAAATCATGGATTTTTAAGCGTGATGAAAGTACTGTAGGAATTTTATTTTTGCATCGAAAAAAACTAATCATCCCAACTTGTTCTTCCTCAGAGATAACATTGTTTTTATGGAAATGGAGTTCCCTAACTGCACTGAATAAAATACGTTCAACAAAGGTTTTCGCTTGGATAGTACGAAAGTACCACGTTTAGTACTTTTGGTCAAAATAATACTTTTTTAATATATTCTGTGAAAGATTACACTCTTTAATACTAGTTCGCGAAAGTAGTACTTTTTGTCCTAGAATGGTACTTTTTCAATAATCTTTCAAATCAACACAAAACTATTTTGTGTCTCCTTCAATATCACGATTTTTTGGCTTCACTTTGCATCCTCTATTAGGGACTTTTAGAATCGTACAGTAGACTTCACGATCTCAGATGTGGCAGAAATTTCGAATCTATTTGTAAATGTTATAGGACTAACTAGGTAAAATAATGGGTATTTTGTCTTTCCCCCACAGAAGCACTTCGGCCATACGTCAGTTTTCGGCGTTAACGTTAAATCAACCACTACTTTGGCATAAATTATTGCTTCTGATAGAAACGATTTCCGATATTATCTATCCAAAAATCGATATTACCTATCCGATATTATTTATCCAGAATTTTGTTATAAACACAAAATTCCTAGTCCAGAAACTTGGAATGTTCCTGCAGAGATGATCAGGAGCGCAAGATAATGGAAAGTTAAATCACTTAAGTTAACAGTCTTGTTTAATGGCTACCAAATCATTTTCTGCGATTATACTTACCTTTATCTTAACAGGTGGAACGTTTATTTAGCGTGAATCGAATTAATATCTTTATTCTTTACCTAAAATAAAATTCTGTAACCGAAAAGTAATCTCATTAATTATACTAATAAATTATAATCCTTCGTGCAATAATCATATTAATTACCAGCATAGTCAGTATCAAACTTGGAATTTTGTCCCGTCCCCCCTGCCTTTACAGTTGACATACGTATATGTGCATGCATGGTGTTTCACCGACCCAACAGAAATGTCTAATCTAGTTACTTGTATTTGTCTTCAGTCGAGACAAGGCTATAGCAAAGAAGAACCTGTTTTCTTTGATTACAGTCTTCGCTGGTTCTACCACAGAAGAAAAGACACAATTTGAACGTAAAACAAACAAGTAAGCCAGCGTTGGGAATAGTTAGTTTTACAGCAGCAGTGAGAGCATTCTTATCAAATTGAAAAAGTTTGGCCTTCAATGCTGGACTGGGGATCATGGCCTCTATAATTTTAGCATCTAAAACCTTCATTCTCCTGTAGTACAAGTGAAACCCGAAGAACTAAGAAAGAACTTACCTTGGCAAGATGGATAACATTCAGTCCATCCAATGACTGACCATTTATACTTGGTTTCACTTTTCACACGCGATATTGTGTATTGATACTGAATGTCTGGGGGATAGAGATTACCAACCGATAATACCTGAAAGAAAACATCATTGCGCATGATACGTGCTGCTCTAATTATAATAAAAAGTAAAAACAAATCTTGGGTGCCTAACGAGACTTTAATCTGCAGAACAAAATTCGAGAATTTGCTCTTCAGGTCTACCATATTCACGAAGCAAAGTTAACAGCTTGTGAAAGCGTTTCCAACAGGAAGAGATTTCAAATTGTTGATGGAACTGTAAACTAGCTTCGGTCTTCCGGTTCTTGCTACTGAAAGAACAGCTAACTAACTTCAGCATTCGTCACTGATAGTGACGTCACTATCAGTAAAAACAAAGGAAGTTACGGTTCTAATTGCTTAAAAAGCAAGAAACTAATTTGATCCCTGTCGCTGATACCCACAGCAAACTAGCCCGGCAATTGTCATTGACGGAACTGCAAATTAACGTCGGTTACCGTCACTTGCAGAAAAACAAATCCCTTTTGCTTCTTGTCAATAAGATGAATGCAAATTAGCTTCAATCCTTGCCCTTTGTCAATTATTGTTATCTTCTACATAAAAAAAGGACTTGAGTCTTAGCCTTTGATGACATTAGCCTTGCTTTTCACGTTTGTAAAATCGAAAATTCAGATGGCAGGCTTAGATAGAAGAAGAGCTCTTTAAGCTTTTTTTGGCTTGATTTTAATAAAAATCACGCAGTTGGAACGAAAGTCGTGGTTTGCAATGAATAGAATTCTTTATCTAAGGAAGAATATCTGGAGACTCTCGGGACGTGTCACGCGTTAACAATCTTTGAAATTAAAATTGAAGAAACCTATGCGTGTGTGCGGATCACATCAAATCTTATGTGTAACGTAACAGGTTTGAGATTGACAAAAGAAATGAGTAGACTCAAGGGAAAGCAAATGAAAAGTTGCTGTATTAAAGTCGTTTTCCAAATACGTGTTTTGTCTTTAAAAGAGGACTTTAGGTTTTTTAAGCAGTTCGCGATAAAAACAAGACATTTTTTCGTTAAGGAATGATATTAAATATGCCCTATTTTTTACTTACGTCCTTCCTAAAATGTGTGCATTAAGAATAAAAATTTAAGATTAATTTCATAGAAGCAATAAAAATAGTTTTATGCAAAGACTTAAAGATATCTCTAAAGGAACAGCATCCGAGTGGATAAAAATAGAACACTTAAACTACTGTAGTTGTAATTTCTGAATAACGCCCTAGGAGCAGCAAATGTTGCAATACACATACAAGTACATTTATATATCTACTCTCTTCAAGAAAGCAACTGCGTATATATTTATGTATGTATGCATTTTTCTAAAAACGGCTGTTTTTTCTTCTTTTTTTTTAATTGGCAAACTGTGATTTTCTGACCTGAAAAAAAACGATATAGATACGGCACAAGTTTGAGGAAATTCACTTAGAGCCTTGATTTTGGGATAAAATTTCACGTGGGTGACGTCACATTTATATACTTCTAATTTATACACTTCATATTTATATACTTCATATTTATAGATTCTAATTTTTCTGATGTCTTGCAGATCCACAAGACCTTTGGGAAAAATTCAAAAATCTGTTGGCGGAAGATTTTATTCAGCAAGCATGACAAAATAATATATCTCGAATGCTGCAATCAAACAGGTTTATCGTATTATTGCATCCGAGTTAAATGCGACTGCAATAGAAGGCAGTGTTGTCGCCCTGGCCTGGAAGAATTTACTAAATCTGAGAGGAAAAATTTACTAAATCGCATCTTTTTTTACTAAATGCTAAAAAAAAATTTGCGCGTGCAGCACGAAAGAATTATGCTGTGTAAAACTCGAGAACAAACATAGAACTGGTTTTTATCTGTCTTCATTAAGAGACAATTAGCTTACACTAAGTGAAAATCTAGTGGGGGTGACAAAATACATTAAACTTATATAATTTGGACTATATTTTTGCACATTAGGGGGGAGGGGGATTGGAGTAAATTATTTGAAAAACAATTTTTACTTCATAAAATGCAGAATAATTGTAGCTAACATGTTTTGCATGCAGACCCGCTATACTTTACTAACACACCCACCCCCCTCCCCGAGTGTGCAAATATATAGCCCAAATCTGTTTTTAAAGTATTATATTTTCACCTTTTCCCAGTACAACAATGCCACATAAGTAGTTAAATAAATAGTTCCTATAGACAAACACTGAAAATTGTATAAATTTTTATATCGAATGGCTTAACATAAGATCAAAAAGGCTCTTAATAGCAAGATTTGAAATATTTTTTTAGGTTGCAAAGGCAGGTTTAGACCAACAGTTCTCTTTTTCGAGCATGTTTTATTGTGATAAGTATTTTTTTACAACATATTGTAACTGATTATTAATTGTAAATGATTATACACTGACAATTTTGTAAATAAGGAAAATTTGAATTTGACTACTTTGTTTTCTGAAAATCAATTAAATTAAACCACGGATGATTAAATTTGAAGAATCCCAAGTACAAAATCGTAGATGAAACACTTTTTTGAAGGTAAACCTAGTTGGTTAACCTGACAATTAGATAATATCTATATCCCATGCCCAAACTAAATTGATTGATCGAGGGATTCATGTCTCGAAGATAATAGTATAGTATTGTCATGTAAAAGTTGAAAACTTTTTGTTGAAAATAACCATGGATCTGACAGTGTTGCCACTATAACCTGGAAGGATTTACTAAATCGCATCTGTTTTTACTAGATGCTCAAAAAATACTTAATTAATGTTTTTAAGAAAAATTAAACCTTTTCTGGCAAAATTCAATGGGCTTTTGTTTTACCAGTCTAACCTTGGGCGCCATTAAAGGGGGACAGGAGAAGGATCCAGTCCCCCTGGCTGAATGATGCTGCCTCATATTTTTATATTTTTTGTATTGAGATTTCGCCGATTAGACTGAGTAAACCTC
>CM051256.1:79609149-79611649 GCA_027921565.1 Artemia sinica
ATTTAGTTCAGTCGGCAAATGAAACAACAAATATTTTGTTAGTTACAATTATTCTGCATATTATGAAGTAAAAACTGTCGTCTAACTTCACACTGCCCAAATACTTTACCCGCCCCCCCCCCCATGTGCAAATATATAGCCCAAATTATATATTTTCCCATCCATCCCATCAAAGGATTTCTCTTTTGAGATTTTTTTTCTGGTAAGGGGAGGAATTCTTTTCAGTGTGACTGCCTCCTCCCCCCTCTCTGCCTGGTTTTACATGACAATACTATACCAATAGCTTCGAGACATGAATCTCTCGATCGATCAACTTAATAGCGGCATAGATATCAACTGGTATATTCAGAAACAGGCTAAACAAGCTAAGGCAGAAAGAGGTGGATATCCAACCTCTATTAAAAGTTAGAGATATTAAAAGTTAAAATGAACCTTAATCTATATATGATGGGGTGCTGTCACTCCTAACCCCCAGCCCCCTCTTCACGCTGAAGTTTCAACATATCATAACTAGTCATTATATTCTCAATAAAATACCAAGTTAAGATTTAGCGGTAAGAGCAGATGTCTAGGGGATCTACAGCACCCCCTCAAATAAAAGAGAATTTATGATTGTTTTTAAAGTTGCTCTTTACTTTTATTAGAAAAAAAACTGTTTTTTTTAACTTAATTACCATTAAAGCTTTGTCCAATAGTAAAATCTGTCTTAAGCAAAATCTCTCAATTAGTAAACAAACTTCGGCAGAAAAAAGAAAGTATTCTCATTTTTAGGCGTCATCAGGAAGAAATAAACATATGAAAGTATTTCCGTAGAACAAAATAAAGATCAGTTAAGTAAAAAGTAGTAAAAAGGGATGGGTGTTTTTCTATTGGATATCTTTGTTTTCTATTAGATATCAACTAATTATCAGGTTAACCAACTTAGTTTACCTTCCAAAAATTGTTAAATGCTTTCGATTTTCTTATATTCTTCGAAATCATGTAAATCTGGTGTTGAGATTATTGGATTTTCAGAAAGCAGAGTAGTCAAATTGAAATTTTCTTTGATTACAAAATTATTAGTTACAAATTTAGCTAAAACTCTAAATTCTTAATTCTACTTTTAATTTAATAATAATTAATTACAATATATTGTAAGAATATTTGTCACAATAAAGAATACTAAAAAAAAAAACTGTTGGTCTAAATCTGGCTTTGAAACCTCAAAAATACTTCAGATATTTGTCACAATAAAACATCCTCGAAAAAGAAAACTGTTGGTCTAAACCTGGCTTTGAAACCTAAAGAATTCAGGGTACTCTTGAGTAGTAAGTATCTATTGAATTTGGGGCCTTTACGTTCCCTGGCAGCTTTCCAAGGCGGATTACCAGACTGGTTATTTGACAGTGTATAATGTGGTCAAACAGGTTTTTTTTCTGTTTTTGTTGTCAATTGCACAATGAATGTACGTCATGAGTTCACATGCACATTCTTAAAAAACTGGTACATTTAAAAAAGGGGAATGAATTTGCGAATTGGAGTGTAGGATTCGCGAATAGGATGAATATATAATAGTTTAGAAACAAATTTGGGCCATATATTTGCACATTAGGGGGGGGGGGAGTGGATGGGTAAAGCATAGCATATATTAAATACGCAACCTAACGTAGGTACCTCCCCCCCTAAACCCCCAAAAATAACAGTTTAAATATAGTTCCCAGAGTGAGAAACCGTCAATTCTTTGCTTTTTTCAAGTGGATGCCTCGGGTTATTCGTGACTGGTTTCCTTGTAAAGGCCCATATTAATGCAAGAGAGTAGTAAAGTATCTATTGAATTTGGGGCCTTTACGTTCCCTGGCAGCTTTCCAAGGCGGATTACCAGACTGGTTATTTGACAGTGTATAATGTGGTCAAACAGGTTTTTTTTCTGTTTTTGTTGTCAATTGCACAATGAATGTACGTCATGAGTTCACATGCACATTCTTAAAAACTGGTACATTTAAAAACGGGTAATGAGATTTGCGAATTGGAGTGTAGGATTCGCGAATTTGATCCTATTAAGGTGGAGAAAAAAAGAAAAGAGTTTAGCATTTGCAAATACTTCAATGTGTTGTCAATTTAAAATAGTTTAGAAATAAAAAAATTTAACAAGAAATGGCTGAAAAGTGTTTTGGGGGAGATGGGGTGATTGTGTACTGTATAATACACATGTGATGTTTGGACAGTGTTTTCAATTTAAAATAGTTTAAAGTTCCCTCGTTCCCCCATTTCTGAGGGCAGGGGAGGGGGGGTCAATTATATATATATATATATATATATATATATATATATATATATATATATATATATATATATATATATATATATATATATTATATATATATATATATATATATATATATATATATATTATATATATATATATATATATATATATTATATATATATATATATATATATATATATATATATATATATATATATATATATATATATATATATATATATATATATATATATA
>CM051256.1:79614149-79746649 GCA_027921565.1 Artemia sinica
ATCCATATAAAGGGGGATAGAACACAACCCTGCTTAAACTCCTGATTTAATACAAAACCAGCTGCTAACCTCATTTCCTACCTTAACCGCAGCAGTGTTATTCTCATACATAGCACGAATCACTTTAATGTATTTGTCTGGTATACCATACAAGGAAAAAAACTTTACTAAAGCTCTTCTATCAACAGAATCGAACGCTTTCTCATAATCTATAAAAATGAGGACCAAAGGTGTTGGAAAACTCAGGCACTTCTCAATTATTAGCCTAAGAGTGAAAATTTGGTCGACACATCCTCTACCTTTCCTAAACCCACGCTGTTCTTCTCTTAAAACTTTGTCTACGGCATCTCTCAGTCTAAAAAGTATCATATTACTAAGTAATTTACTACCTACAGAGACCAGACTAGTGCCTTGATAATTACCACACTCACTTTTATCACCTTTCTTATAAAGTGGCTTAATTAAGGTTTTCCTAAAATCGTTAGGTACTTCCCCTTTTTCAAAAACCATATTCATAATCTTCAGTAACTTATTTCTAACCTCAGAGCCACCATATTTAAGAAACTCATTTACCATCCTATCAGCACCTGGAGCCTTATTATTTTTTAATCCTTTTAGTACTGTCGCTAATTCCTCCTCACAAAACAAATCTTCCTTCACATCCAAGGTATCACAATCTTTTTCATTTTCCTCTATATATTTTCCTGCAACTCTATCTTGGTTAGGCAAATTCTCAAAATGTTCGGCCCATCTCTCTTTAGTTTTTTCCTTATCGCTAATTGCAGCCCCATTCCTATCTTTAACTGGGCCAAGTCCGGATTAACTACTCCCTCTCAATTGGTTAACATGCCAGTACAATATTTTACTATTATGCCGTCTAGCTGCATCTTCCAGATCCTCGGCAATTTTATCCATAGTCTCCACTTCACACCTCCTTAGTTCATATTTTAATGCATTCTCCACTCTCTTTACATTCCTTATGTTTTCATATGATCTATCACTCAGATGATTCTTGTACAAGTCCTTTCTCCTTTCTATTAAACATAAAGCTTTTTCACTAATATTTTTAGCTGCACTTCTAGCTTTCTTCCCTAAGACACCTTCAGCAACTTCACAAATTTTTTTCTAAAATTACTCCAATCATCTTCCACATTATCAAATTTTAAACTCTCAACTTTAGTATTCAATTCTCATCCTGGAGTCTACCAGCATCATAACTCCCTGGGAGGTAGTTACCCTTCCGATATTTTAGCTTTAAATTAACCCTTGACACTACTAGATGGTGATCTTTACTTTTAACATCAATAACGGCACTCCTATATACCCTAGTTTCTTGTATTGATCCTGCCAGTCTTCGGTTTACAATAACATAATCAATAAGGTTTGCTGTCTTACCATCACGTGAATACCATGTTAACTTATGAGCCATTTTATGACCAAACACCGTATTGGTTATGCATAGATTGTTATACCTACAAAATTGCAAAAGTCTGCATCCATTACGGTTTTCTTTTGCTACACCAAATTTACCTAGGCTAGGATACCATCTATCACTATTTCTACCGACCTGTAACTCCTGTAACTGTAAGTAAAATTCATCTCAGTCACTAGTATCTCCGTCAGCCGGTTCTAAAGGGGTGTATACTACTATAACTGATACCCTGAACTTTTTAGTCATAAAATGAGCAATTAGTATTCTATTATTAATACCTTCCCAGCCTAAACAAGACTTAGCAGCTTATCTCCGCTCTAGGAAACATCAACTTTAAGGCGTTAATTGACGCAGCTTCAAAATCTTACATCACTGACTGGAGACAAGGGTGGGCAGCTTAATTTCATTAACCTTTATTTTACTCTGCATTGATAACTCAGCCCCCAGCCCCACAAACACCAAAAGAAGAATTAAAAGAAATAAATATAAAAATAAATCCTATAAGATATTTCTATACCATATATTCTGCAAGTATTTTGAAATATAGATAAGACATTCTGGAATCCCTTGTTTACTTCATTCTTTCCATTTGTCTTAATTTCCCTTTGTCTGCTCAATTTTAGATGTGATACGAATTTTAAAGAGGGAATTTGTCCGGAAGAAATTTCCCCGGGAGAATCTCCCACTGGGGCGGGGGAATTTTTCAGGATAGAATTTTTCACAGAGAGGGGGGGGGATTTTCCAGGAGATATTCCACAGGCAGAAATTTTCCGGGGAGAAAAGCACTAGACCCTCACTTTCATAAAGGCTGCAAACCACTAAGAATAGTAAGGGTTTCTTTTTGACAACCAAAAAACCTAATCTTAGTACAATAATTTCGATATTTGGCACATTGGCAACGATTTGACAGAAACGAGGTAATAATTCTTACAAGAAAGTGACCAAACGTGAATTTCATTTAAAATATCATCAATAACTACACTACACTCAGTTAGATTAAAAGGCTTCTTGAAGGCAACTAAGATAAGGTTAGATATTTGGCACCTTGAAATTGTTATAAATGACATCAAGAAGACTTACTAAGCAGTAACAGGAGGAGGAGGGTTCAATATTCTCGAACTGCTTATCAAACCTAAATTTCGTTTTAATTAATTAGGTTTGACACCAACTTTGAATGGCAGATGAAAGACATAGGTAAATGATACGACAAACAAAGCTAAAGAATTGATGAGAATGCTTCTAACATTGACATAAGAGATATAGGTTTAATATATGTTAGAATGCATAGAAGAGTTAGGGCACATTGAGAGCAAGTTGGTTTCGGCAATTTCTGGTTCTAAAATGCTGGGGGCTTACAGAAAGGGGTAATTTTGGATACCCTTCAAGTATATTGGAATACCATTTTATTAGGAGTAGACAGGAAGTTTAAACAACCTAGTATTAACGGAGTGTTTGGGTCTAAATTCCTTACGAAACAAGAGATTAGTGAGTGTGGTTGGATTTTGGCAACGAAATGAGGGAATAAACGCGTATTTTAGGGCAATCACCTGAACTAGTAATTAAATTAATTACGTTTGGGGAAAAGGTTAGACAGAAATGGGAAGAAGGGGAGTGGGTTGATAAACATACCAATGATAGATCGATGCATGTTTATTTTCAGGGAAAGCTTGTTAAAAACAGAAGAAAATCGTGGTGAAATTAATCAGCAAAGGTCCTAAGTAACTGTGGAATGTGCTGGGCATGGAAGAAGGGAGAAGGATAGTTTGAACGTTTAAATTTATTGAAAAATAAGGGAAGACTTGAAAAATCATTTTCCTGAAGTGGGGTTACCGAACGTCACTCCTGAACGTCACTCCTGATTTGTGTAAGAAAGGGGCTTTAGATATTAAAGTTAGCAAAACTTCTACATAATTATTAGAAATCACAACGACAAAAAAAAAAACTTCAATGGATGAAAAAAAATACCAAAACTGGTCATGATAACTAGCCAATATCCTATGGACGAACCTTGTATCAGGAATTTGGAAGTGTGTGGCAAGTGTTATTGTGCTATAAAGTTTGAGAATGTTGATGACATATGATCAGATAAATGTTTACGTAAAATCAATTGCCACAAGCAAAAATGCCAAATTTTTGTCTCTCGTCAAACTATAAATCACTAAATAATTCAACACTGTCATAAATTAGCACCATAGTGCGTCAACACCAAAATATACAAAATTGTCAAAAAAATGTTAAAGAAAAAACATTAAAAAAGCGTAATTAAACATGGGATATACTATAGAAAAATGGATGGAAAAACATACTTAAATTGGGTAAAGAAAGTAAAATGGAATAAAATTGAAAAAAAAAATTAGTGGAGTTAAATATTTACATTAGGAATAAAAGACGGTATAAAATTCCACCTGCTCGTGTCCATTTCACAATGAACTGCATTAAAAATGGGGTGCTTATATACCTTGAAAGGCGACTCTTTATTAAGGTGTGGGGTAGAATGATTAGTTTTTTGGGCATGGGGACCCATTAAAACCTTCTAGCCTTCAAAGCGGATGCAAAGGACCACACGGCTTCTGTGCAGTGTTATCAAATTTGCCTTTCCTAATGCTAATCGGGACAGGTCTAGTCCCATAAGGGCTACAGAAAAATGTAAATCTTGGGAATATGATTTACTTAGCATACAGTTTTTAAAAAGAAAGTTAACTAGAATTAGGGATACATTAAATTATTTTGTGCTGTTACGAATGCAGCTTAACCTTTAAAATAAAGCAATATAAAAAGTTTTGAGTAAGAGGTAGTCAAAGCAGGGGGGAGGGGGCTATAAGGGTAGGAAAAATTGAATAAAATTTAAGAAAATAACTATGAACGTTAAAGATTCATTTTACTTTTGCCTTCACGTTGATAGAAGGCACTTCTTAGACCCTTCATTGCGCAGATTTTCATATTTTAGATGAGCTTTAATCCGTTTATAGGGTGACCTTGACAAAGGCTAAAAATTACAAGAAGCAGTAAGAGCGATGGCAAGCCACAAAACTAGTTGTTTCTTAGTACAACTATCTTGGCATTTGAAGCATTTGCAATGATTTTAAAAAAGAAGGCAATAATTATTACAAGTAAATGATCAACGTAAGATTCATTTAAAAATTTAACAAAAAAGTACATTTTGCTTATTTGAATTAAAAATTTATAAAAAGAATACTTGATATTTAACACTAAGCTATGGGATTGTTATTTACGGTCTTAACATATAATAATAAGGTATAAGATATGTCCTAACATATAAGATAATTATACAATAAATATGATTATAGGGAAGATATATATTAATAATACGGGGAGGAGTGATCAATATTTCCAACTTTTTGTCAAAGTTGTGGATTGTTTTAATTACCAAGACTGTATATCAACTTTGAGTCGTAAATGGAGGGAACAGGTAAATGATATGATAATAAGAGGAAAAGGTGGATGAGAATGCCTCATCCACCAAAAAGTAAAAAAGTACATTTTGCTTATTTGCATTAAGAATTTCCAAAAAGAATACTAGATATTTACTGTCTTATTTATGGATATGTTTATGGTCTCTCTTGTTAAGATGATAATAAGAGGAAAAGGTGGATGAGAATGCTTCTAAAGAGCAGTATGATATACCCAAGGTTTAACATATATGAGAGTGTTCGGGTATATTGAGAATAAGCTGGTTTTGGCAATACTCTCTTTCGAAACTTTGGGGGCTTTGAGAAAGAGGTAGGTTTGGATAGCACTCAAGTACATTATAATGAAAACTTATTAGGTTTGGGTGGGATATTTAGTAGCTTAGTATTGATAGGGTATCTTGGTCTAAAGTCATTTAGCTCAAAATAAAACCAAAAATGAATTCACAGAACATGTTATGAAGCGAAAGGATTGAGGTCATTTTTTTTCTAAAGTAAAAAAAAGGAAAACTAAAATCTATTAATATACCAAATAAATATACTCTAGAACAAGGAGGTACACAGGGGAAGCCCCAAAACCCGACCCCCCCCCCAAAAAAAAAAAAAAAATATATCTAGGTAATTTTTGGGTATTTCTAATTCAAACTATAAAATCAATATTTTCTTTTTATTATTGTCCCCCATAAAATATTTTTTTTATAATTATTTGCATTATTTTATATATTTGCTTATTAGTTTTAGTTTCTATTTCTATTTTTGTTTTCCTTTACAAATTACAGCTGAAGACAATGAGCTGAAATGATTGCACTAGACTTTTGGTGATGCTTCTTGCTGTCCCTAGAAGTCCTGAGGAATCAGGAATCTTACTTATGGCTAATAGAGTCTGTCGTTTTAATGGACGGCTTACAATCAATTTGGAAATAATTTGATTGATGACACCTAAATTTGATTCTTTTTCTTATATTTTACTGGAAAATTGGTCGAAAGAAATACGATTTCAAAGTAAGCTCAATAAGTTCATACCTTGACTGACCCTCGATACAATACATATTTGCGCTGGCATCAATAAAAGAACAATTTCCATTCCTTTGTCAATTTTGCTTTTAACTAATCCATTTCTTTTCTCCATTTTACTATTAAATTATCTTCTTGATGTTTTCCCTACTGATCTTTTTCTGTCAAATCTAAGAGATCACTCATTAATAAACTAAAATCGTTCATTAAATTTTAACATAAAACATAGATAGCATAATACAGAAATTTACCATAACTACAAGAGGTGCTCTAATTGGTTTAGTCGAATGAGCCGCTCCATCACTGCATCAGACCCACTGTACTCCAATGTGGTTCCCCCATGATGAACAGTCTTTTGAAACATACTGACAATGAAGTTGCCATTAAGAATAAAGTTGTTCCCATCTTTAAGAGCTGAAATTAAAACAAATAAAACCCACTTGTTTTTTTTTATTCCTATTAAACTGTCAAATCAAATGGGGATTACTATAACAAAACAGATGGCATTGAATGTCCTAGCACCATAGATCTACTACCTGAATAGATACCGGATAATAAAGAAAAAGGTATTGGATACGCCAGCAAGTATACAACCATCAGGCTTCTAAGAAAGACCTGTGGCAATTAGTTGAGTAGTTGAGATGAATACATAATAATCGTGTTTTTTTTTCTGGTTCCCTGTCCTATTGTGTGTGGCTAGCACCATCAAATTGTTACTCATGTGGTTGTTCAAGAAATACTCTAAGTTATTCTAAGAAAAGAAGGATTAAATTCAATGAATGTCATTTATAGCATCTATGTTAAAAACTTACGGGGTCCCCGTAATGGGTTTTTTAAGTCTCTTTTCGATCTGTCAAGCTTAAAAACTTAGGTTTTCAAAATTAAACGAATGAGAGTAAGGCAAAATTAAGTCAAAATCGGAATTTCTAACAATAAACCAATTGAAGTAGAGTCCGATCAAAAACTGCTGTAAATAGACTACTGTTGCGATATGCCCCCTCTGTGTGGTGTCTCTGTTCTCTCTTACTAAATTCCTGATCAAATTAAATCAATTAAAGAGCATAATCTAAAAATTTTTTAATAAAAGAAGCTCTAACCTGCCAAAAAGAGGCTCACTCAATCATTTTGAATAAGGTATGATAATATTTATGGAGATTTAGTAAAATTAGCTTGAGTAAATTGCCAAATACAAGACATTTTCCGCAAATTCCAAAATTTCAATTAAACTCAGACTTCCTCGAGTGGCTTCCTCCAGAAACCACAAAGATACGCACGCTCTTCTTCCACCCCAATCTGTTCAGAACTTTACTCTTTACCCCCTCACAAGAAGTACCCACTTTCTCTAAGTCCTTCCTTATGACATCAGCTCATCCGGAAACGACATGCTTTTCATTTGATCCCAGTTATGATGGTCAAAAAGTACAATCTTTGGCAATCTGACATCCTTCAGCCGCATAGCGTGTCCTCATCATCTCAACCTTTCTAAAAGGTGGGATCAAGCCTTATTCTTCGTATGTATTGTTGTTTGAAATACAGCCAGTCAACAAAGTGCTAAAACAATCCATTGGCCCTTCCCCCGGAAACTTTTATCAGATCGTCCTCTGCTTTTTTGAAGCAACCACGTTTCAGAACCATGCTTAACCAGTTTTATTACATCAGCTTCCAATATTCTACCAACCATCTTGGTCTTTTCCAACCATCTTGGTTGGAAAAATGATCTTTCTAACTTTTTTCAACAGTAAAAAACAGTAGCTTGGCTTGACTATTCTACTTTTTACATCTTCACTGAATCCACCCTCTTCACTAATAGTACTACCTAGGTAATTGACCCTATCCACTTAATCAATCTGCTCGTTACTCTACATTCCCTTTTTCCGGGCCAGGATTTACGCATAAGCCCAATAACCCTGGGCCTAGGGGCGCCCAATACCAAGGGGCACAAAAAAACACTGAGCAATTTTTTTTCTTAGCAAAACTTGACTAATTTGATTTATCGTCAAAGCGCCGGGTACACTTTGCTGCTGTTTTGCCTATTCACAGAAAAGTTATTTTAAAATAACACAGGAATTCTGTAGCCGCTTATAAACTGTCAGATGTCTCCCAAGAATGGCAGCTGAGAGCTCGGTGTTACCTCTCTCTTACATTACTTTCGGTTCATCACTCATGATTTGCCTTCTGTTCAGGGCTTCCACTATCCCCAAATTACGGGGAATTCCCTGTAAATCTTTATGTATCCCCGATAAAAAATTTCTTGTGCCCAAGGGCACCAAAACGCTTGTGCCTAGGGGTGCCAAAGATTTAAATCCAACCCTGCCTCTTCCGCATCATTTACTCCAATTCTGAGAGACTTATTCTTCCTAAAATTCATGTTCGAACCTGTTCTTACACCATGAACTCTCAAGTCCTTTAACAATTAATTTACTTGGCTAATGATTTTTATTTAGGACAATCATATAATCTGCATAATCTAAACCTAGAAAAATGTTACTTTCCTATTTGATCCTACGCACTCCCAAAGTATTTGTCGAGTTCCTTAAGATAAGTCCATCCAAATAATCCATACAAAAAAGATCCAGAACTGCTAAGCTTCTGGTTCCATATCCAACCATCTACTAACCCCACTTTTTACCTTAACAGTACCAAGACTTGTATCGTACATATCACTAATTACTTCAATATAGCCTACTTATTTGGTACTCCATACAAGGATACGACCTTCACTAAAGCTTTTCTACCGACTGAATCAAATGCTTCTTCCAACTGTATAAAACTGAGGACTAAAGTAATCAATTATTATCAATCTATGAGTGAACAATTGGTCGACGCGTCGGCTACTCTCCATTTCCTACACTCTCACTTTTCTTGTCACAAAACTCTACTTAGTGCTCGAAGAATAAGTGTTGTCATGCTCAATTATTTACTTCATAAAGAAATCACACTAATGCTTCTATAATTACCACACTAACTCTTATTACCCTTCTCACAAAATGCTTAGTTGAAATGTTCTTTAAATCGCTAGATATTTTCCCTTGTCAAACAGTTCGTGGTAACGAACTGTAAGTAAGGAGCGACCCGGCTCAATAGTAACCGAAATTCTAAAAATTGAAATTTTGATACCAATAGGTAGGATATATCAAAAGAATAATATTTTTATGCTGATTTCAAATATATAAGTTTCAATAAGTTTAGTCTGACCCATCAAAGGTTGTGAGCCTGAGAAAATGTGCCTTATTTTGGAAAAAAGGAAGAGACATCCTTTATAAGTCAGATAATACTTAATAAAAATCACACAATCAGATTCAGTGTATTAGAGAACCCTGTTCCAGAGGTTTCAAGCTTCTACCTGCAAAAATGTGGAATTTTGAATTTTTTGCCAGAAGAAAGATCGTGTTTATTTGTTTTTGTTGTTGTTTTTTTTTTTCAGGGATTATCGTATCAACCAAGTGGTCCTAGAATATAGTGAAACGGCTCATTCGAACGAGAATTAAAGTTCTAGTGCCTTTTTTCGAGTGACCAAAATGATTAGAGGGCAACTAGGCACCCTACCCCACCCCTTTTCCCCCAAAAAGAGTCCGATTGAAATTTTAAGATAGCCATTTTTTCATAATAGTTGAAAGGCCCAATAACTATACCTTTGGATATAGCATGAACCCCCACAGCCCCAGGGGAAAGGTCTTTAAATTATAAAAATTGCCCATTGTTTGCACATAGTATTTGTTATTGGGAAGCATGTATACATTTTAGGGTAGGAAGACGAATTCTTTGCTGTTTTTTTTTTTCACGGGGGAATTTTCCACGGGGAGGAAAGTTTCCAGGGGGTAAAATTGGCAAAGGAAATTATGTACTGGGAGAATTTGCCAGACTTTATAAACACAATTCTTTTTATATTTCTTGCTTACTCTTTTCCGTCTCAACTTTATGCGTGGAGTTGTTAAGAATAATTATTCTGGGTAAATTTTTACCAGTATTGAATTGCCCAGAGGATATATCCGTGGGGAGAGTATTTTTCGTGGAGGTGGGTCCAGATTTCTTTAGATTTCTTTTTTATTCTTTAACTGCGTGGCCACGAAATAGGTGGGCACCTTTTAACTTCATTTCTATGTTTCATTTTATTAAGATTTTTTTCGTTTTACACTATATTCAACTTTTATTTAGTTTTGATGTTTATTACGTTAAAGTGAACGACGCATTTTTCCCCTCCTTCTTTTTGTACACCAGAACCCATTTGTACCCATTAGTCCCCATTGCTGCTTAGTCTTGATTCATTTATCTTTATTTATCTCTGTCATCCTTACGGTTGCGTTTTTTTTTTTTTTTTTTTTTCTTTTTTTTTTTTTTTTAATGTATGTTTTGTTTTCAGTATTGGAAACGCATATATATCCTTAGTGACTACGCTCTTCTTTAGGTAAGCCCATTTTTTTTAGTTTTCTGCTCTTGTTTAGAAGTAAAACTTGAATTCAGTAAATTCTATTTTGGAAGGTTTGGCGTATTCTCCCCCAGAAAATTCCCCACTGGGAAATTTTTCCTGTGGAAAATACACCCATCCCGGAAAATCTTCCCCATCAAAAGATTGCCCTTCCTCCACGTAAAATTACCCGGAAAATTGACCCCACGTAGAATTCCACCAAGAAAATTTCCCCCTAGAAAATTCTCCCCACAGGTAAAATTAAGCAGCCAAAGCGAAGTTAAGACAATTAAAAACAATGAAATAAAAAAAGGGTTTCTGGAATATTCTACCTATTCCAAAATACATGTAGAATACATGGCGTAAAATCAAAAAGTTCGTCATAACGGACTGTAAGTAAGGAAATACTTGGGCCAATAGTAATCAAACACATAAAAAATGGTTTTATGTACTGATTCCATACACATACGTATTCCAAATATATAAAGCTAATTAGATTTAATGTCGTATGTCAAAGGCTACGAGCCTGAGAAAAATTGCCAGATTTTCGAAAAATAGGGAAAACATCCAAAAAAAGGCAAGTGATCTTAATTACAGAGCCCACCATCAGATTCGGCATATTAAAGAAGCTTAACGTGGAGGTTTCAAGCTTCTTTACACGATGTGGAATTTTACATCTTTTCCCCGAAGGGAGTTCTTGGATGCGTGTTTGTTTATTTATTTACATTATGCAGGGTGTGATCGTATCGAAGCGATAGTCCTGGAAGACCATGAGAGGGCTTGTTAGAACCAAATTAAAATTTCTAAGCCCCTTTGAAAGTAACCAATTTGATTGTGCCACGAGAAAAAGTGACGTTTACTGCCGTTTTGTGGCACCTAACTGCGTTTTTGACCAATGGAGGACCAAGTTGATATCGATTAAAAATTCCAAGATAGCCAATCGATTAAAAGTATCATGGAAAACTATTTAGTGAGCTTCTCAGTTGCCGAGGAGGCAATACCGCATGGTTGCGCATTCGTTCCTGAAAAGTCATGTGGTCCATAGCAAATAGAGGGTACTAGCTTGCTTTGGTAACTTGCTTATTTGGAATAATTTTAAATTTTCTTGGTTCTGACTTAGTGTTTAACTCCTTGTTATTTAAATTAAATAAGAAGAAAAAGCCCTTTAAAGGTTCTTCCGACGGGGAATCTTCTGATGTACGCCTAGTGGACGCGTTTTTGATCGCAAGGGGAAAACTAGTTTTACGTACTATAGATGTCAGAAAAGGCGTCACGTATAGATGTGGTTGGAACACTCTTCTGTCAATGCTTTCAGCAGGCTGGATAAAAAATATGAGTCGATAGGGCCACTTTTTTACTGGCTCAATTTTTGAAGGCAAATGGGCTGATGGCAATATATGACTAAAAATCAATTAAATAAGATCAGTCTCAGTTGATAAAGTAATTTTAACATCAATATCACCCAAATCAGTCTGTTAAAATGACCATCCGGTCGGTAAAATCCATTCCCCCTCCAAACATTTTGGCAACTGACGCCAAATCGTTGGTACCAGACAAAGTCTACGGGAAGTAATTACTCGTACTTCTTAGTTTCAGCCAAGGCCTTGCCCGGGGAGGGGGGGGGCTGGGTTAGGAGAGTTTGAACCCCCTCCAAAATTTTTGTCTGACTCGTAAAAACGTGACAAAAATGGATATAAACAAATTGTGTATATGTTTTTTTTTTTTTTTTTGTGGAACCCCCCCTCCGAAAAAAAAATCTTTGAGTGACCCTCCCCCCCTCGAAAAGAAATCCTGGGTGCGGCTTCGGTCTCAGCCTTTTGTCTCTGTTCACTTCAGTCACAAGGCAACTCTTCTATAGGTACCTCTAATTTTCAAAATATTTTTATTCAAACTTTATCTTACCCTGCTTTTTACCCCAAAAATACGAAAAATAATTGCAATAAACAAAAATATAAAAACGAATACTCGTACTTCCTATTCCCAGCCTGTTCTTGTTTTACAATTTAAATTACAATAAAACTAACAATACATAACTAAGTCAAACTCAAAAAGAGCTAAAACAAACACAATGATGAGTAGGACGATGAGTAGATACGTGCTAAAGACAAGAGCGTCTTTTCACTTCACGGAAAACAATCTTGCTTTCAAGCTATGTGTTTTTATTTCTCATAACTTGAAAAAAGAAGAAAAAATCACTATCATAACCAAGATTACTGAAAAAAATGCGGATTTATAGTTTAATATATATACTTCGATTCGTTCCTGGAAGTCTTAATAATTTTGTATTTATTAAAGAGGAAAAAAGAAAACATTTGAAATTTATTTTGTTTTTGGTAAGGTAAACTATGTTCTGGTCTTTAGAGGGCATGGGGGGGGGCGTTAGCCTTACTCCTCTTTGTAGTAGTTGCTGCTTATTTTGAGTTTGACGTGGTTATTTATTGTAATTTCTGTTTGTTTTGCGTTTCATTTATTTAATGACGGTGATTTATTTGAGTTTTATGCTTGAAAAATTATTGGACTTGTATTTCTTCTCACCTTTGAATGTAGCTCTTTTCTTTTACAACTTCTTTTATAAAAAAGATTTTTTAAAGTTAATTTTTTGTCTTTTAGATTGGTTAAGAAGACACTATTTTAAATTTTTCAGGTTTTTCTCCATATGAATTTAAATTTTGGTTTATTTATATGCTGGACAAAATTATTATATATGTCGGACGTTGGACAAAATTTGGCAAGAATTAAAAAAAAAAATTGTGTTATAATGCTTAGCTTGATGTGTATACGGAAAAAATCCACCGTATGGGTTGAAAACATGCATGTCTTTGGGGTTTTACAGGGCTGAGAGAATTGTAACCCCCATGATATTACAACCTTGAGTATAGAAAAATACTCATAAATCATTCCCCTCCACACACCCTAGAAGTTTCAACTTGATTCCATTAGCTTTTGTTGCGATATTGCAAATACACCCTTTCGACAAACTTGAATACAAATAGTATGTTTCGACTGAGTTTAGTCTCCCACTCAATCTGCCCTGACAGTTTTAATTTAATACCCTTGGCAATCCCAGGGATATCGCAGATATTTCCTTTGGACAAACTTGGATGTACATAACGTTTTTTGATTTAGTTTAAGCTCCCCAAAAACATACACTAAAGGTCCAACGTAACAACCAGAGTTTTTTTTGTTTTTTTTTAATATTGCAGAGACACAATTTTGACGACAATCTCGATACGCATGATTTATTTTGATAGTTTTTCCTTCCTCTCGACTTTCCTTGAAAGTTTCAACGTAATAACATATTCCATTCCTGATATTACATACATGTGCCACTTTGACAACTTGGATGCACTTAAACTGTTTCGATTTAGTTCACTAGTAGTAGTAGTAGTAGTAGTAGTAGTAATAGTAGTAGTAGTAGTACTAGTAGTAGTAGCAGTAGTTGTAGTAGTAGTAGTTGTAGTAGCAGTAGTAGTAACAGTAGTAGTAGTATTAGTACTAGCAGAAGTAGTAGTAGTATTAGTAGGAGTAGCAATAGCAGTAGTATTAGTAGGAGTAGTAATATTTGTGGTAGCAGTAGCATACAGTAGTCACAAAAGTCGAACTCCCAGTAGTAGCAATTAGTCATAGTCACATGTAGCCGCAGTCCCAGTTCCAAAAAGTCACAATAGCAGTAACAAGTAGTCACAGTCACTATGTCAATCATTAGCAGTCAGTGTCACAAGTGGTGGCTGTTGCAGTCGTAAATACAGCCGACGCAAGTGGTAGTTGCAGCCGAAGTTGCAAAAGCGGAAGTTGCAGTCATTATTGTTATTACCATTATATCTATTTATATGTACAACGATAGTTTAGAAGACTTATTTGGAAGATCAGCTGGTAACGGGATATGGCGTTTCAGGATTCTTATAGCTTTATTTTGCTAAACGTGAATTGGTTTTATATGGCTTTTAAGGGAATTCGATATCTTAAATCTTGTTAATTTTAAAATTATCAGTTTGTGTGGCCAAAGTATTTAGAATTGATTGGGTGGTCTTGCCACAGCTTGTAGAGCCTGGATGAAAGATCCAAAAAACAACAGAAAACTAAAAGCTGAAATCTATTTTCCCCAAAATCTTAGAAAACCAGTTAAATTCTCCCGTTTAGACCAGAGATAGAAATATTCAATTTTATTGAAACTTCATCATCAGAAAGTGTGGATTTTGTTTTTTCGATTAAACGAAACAGAATTTTCTTTTAGAGTTCTGGAAAGGGCAATCCTAAAAAAATGTTCTAGCATACCTGCTATGAAAACGGTAAAAATAAGCTTAAATAAAATATGATTTGAACAATTTTGCAGCTTTGGGAGTTACCTGTGGGGCTACCTGCTTTGATTGAAAGCTTTGAAAACAGAGGGGACGTAAAATTTCATCTTCTGTTAAATCAAATTGCATAGTCAAACCACAGATTCTTAATAGCTCTGTATAGGGGCTAGTTCCCTAAGAGAATTCACTAGTGGACCTCATCTTGAGATGGCCAGCCTTTGCTGGGGTTGCAAAAGGGTTTTAAGGTATGTAGTCGCCTTAAGTGTTGAGAAATAAAGCTACTGAGCAATAACTTATTTTAGAGTGTTTCAGAGCAAAGTAAATACTGCTTAAGGTAGTGTATGACAAACAATATTTCGACCTCTGTAATGAAACAATACACCTTGACATCTTTAAACCGTAGCTTTTGACTGTAGTTTGAAATTCAGTTGTTGGAAACATTTCTGATCCACGATTTATTGCAAGCGGTGAAATATTGAATAGCTCTTCGAATCGTATTTAGTTAAAAAGAAAGCAGAGGAAGAATATAAACTATTTAAATTAATGATATTGCAAATTAGTGAAGTATTAGGGAAAGCTTTTTGAGGTGAGCATGGTCAAATAGAAAAAGAGGAAGAATAAAAATAAAACATGCAATCATTTTGTAAGTAAAGCTATTGATATAAGTGGTTAAATGAATGACCACAGAAATAAAATATTTAAAAAAATCGCAATTTTGAATATCTAAAACTCTTAAGATAAAACTGTTATGATTTATAGTAGGCTAAAAGAAAAAAAACAGTAAGAAAGACTTAAGGACAGCACCTTTAATTTTCAACAATGGAAACTGATCTGAATTTTGGTGGTGCCACGCAAATATGCTATTAATTAGAAAATAAAAGCCCCGAAAAAAATTCCTATGAAAACTATTTAGATTTGCATATAATAAAAAATAAGAGCAAATAGCACTAAGAAAGACAATTAAGCAGAACCCCCTCTAATTTGCACAACTATGAAGTGAGCCAAGTTTGGGCAAAGCTAACAGTACCTTATTTGGTTTAGTTAGCTAAAAGCTGGTTTCCAGTTAAAGTTATCACAGGAAATGATCATCTTAGAATTATTAGTCGTGACTTAGTTGACAAAGAATAAATTGCGGAGCTATGTATGGTAAGGAATGAGTAATACTTTGCTCTCAGTTAATTTGCCACAATAAGAACGACTCTGAAGTTTACCGAAAGCTAGTATAACTTGGCGTTCATATACAGATCCAGCAAGAACTCCTTTCATAAAAATGCACGCCTGACCATGGGGGTGGAACTGACAGTCTCCTCGTCGTCCCCTGAGAGTAGTATACCTAAGTAAAGACCCGACTACTATTGCTAATTTCAGTCATGGTCAAGGCAGTGTCCTGTGTTTCTACCCCTGGTAATTTGTCAATAATTCTAGGGACTTTTTCTCTGGACTTGTGATTTTTTGAAAAAAATCTAGTGATATTTTGCTTTAAATTTTTTTTTTTTAAGAATTACTAGAATACCACTAAAATTCAATGGAAAAGCATATAAATGTTCGGTAAAGAACATCAAGGGTCAACTTGATTACTGATTTTAAGTGCAAACAAACAAATCAATTACAGGTACTAAAAATTTCAAGTTTGTAGACCAATCAATTATAAAAAAGTTCTGCAAAAGGATCTCAAAACTCAGTATTTATGTTATATTTTTAATATTTAACAAACGGTGTTTTTTTGTGTTTCTTTTCCGAATTTCCTCCACCCTAAAACAAAACAAAACTCTCCCTTTGGTTTCAGTTCATCCTCGTATGGACCTAAGATCTTTTTAGCACTAAAACGCGCATTTTGTCAAACAGGTCGTGGTAACAAACTGTAAATAAGGAGCACAGTATATAGATATTAGACAGTATGATCGTCCCCTATCTTACCCATTATAAAAAACCCGGACCGAGGTGCGAGTGCTCCGGAGAACGTAAAAACATAAGCGACATTAGATCTTTTCACGGGTAGACAAGTCAGATTTCTCTTGAACGCGAAACTTGGCTTCAACGTTGGAACACTAAATTTTAAAGAAACTAATTTTAAATTAATTGATTCCAATACATATATGAAAATCGGTAATTAGTAGTACAATGTTATTATTAGATGTTTTTAGGAATTACAAGTAGGTTTCGAAGTCTCGGGTTGGTTTCAAAGGCATTTTGAGAAAGTTTCTGCCAAAATACGTGTTCTAGGGTAATTGGACCGGTGATGGCAGATCAATTGAGAGGAGCTGTTTGTACGCGCTAATGAAAGAGTATGTGGGAGGGGCTGTTTGTTCGCACTGAGAATGAAGAGCCAGAAATCATCTGCGGTGAAATTACTGCTAATTATCTTTATACAGTGGTAAAGAGCTACTGGGCTCAAAATTAGCCGAAACTCTAAGAAACGCAATTTGATGGCAATAGATATACCAAAAGAACTAGCTTTTTAAGCTGATACCGAATATACCGAATTCATTACGTCATTGCTACCCAATAGAAGTTACGAGCCTGAGAACATTTCCTGATTTTCATAACAAGAGGAGGAAACACTCACACAAAGTATAGATATTTTAATGAAAATCACGACTTGGGATTCAGCATACTAGAAAACCCTTCATTGGAGCTTTCAAGCTCCTATCAACAAAAATGGGGAATTCTGTGTTTTTCCCAGAATAAACATAACGGATGATTTTTTTTTTTCAAAGAGAAGATATCATTCAACCAATGGCCCTAGAAAATAATGAGAAGGCTCAATTTAGCGGAAACCAAAAGTTCTAGCACCCTCCTTAAGTGACCAAAGTTATTTTATGGGAACCAGCCCCCTCCACCACCCCGTTTTTTCTCCAAATACATGTGATCAAAATGCAGATAGCCGTTTTGATTTGGCACAGTTGAAAGGCCCAATAAATGTCCTTTTGAGGATGAAATGACCTCATAGCTCCTGGGGAAAGGGTTGTAAGTTACACAAGGTGCCCATTTTTCACGTATAGTATCTGTTATTGGGAAATATTCAGAATTTGCCTTTGGAGGAGGGATTTTTTCTGTGGGGGTATGTTTAACGGGGAGACTCCGTGGATAGGAGTGTTTGTGGGGGAACTTTTTCAATGGAACTTTAAACAGAGTAGGGGGGAGGAAAATCTATTGCTGGTAACGACTAGAGAAACGGTCGAAGAAGTTTTTTTTTTCCACTGAAAGTAAGGATCACCATTAAAAATCAAAACGAAGAGAAATTCTTCCGTACATGAGGGGAGCTTCCCCTTCCCGATCTTCGCTCTTTACGCTAAATTTTGTCTTTTTGTCACAGTTCTTTAAGAAAGACGGATCAAACACAAGGCCATTGAATCTGAATGATAAGTTTTTTTAACTTGAAGACTTTAGCGCAAAGAGCGAGGGTTGAGGAAGGGATAGTCCTCCTCATATACGGAAGAATTTCTGTTCATTTTAGTTTCTAATGTTGCTCCTTACCTTCAGCTAAAAAAAAACTTTTTATTTAATTTCTTTCTAGATCCAAATGCCAAAAGACAGAAGATGCGTGGGATAAAAGCGGCCGGTGCAACTGGAATCTGATGATGAGCCGAACGGCTAAGAACCATGGCAAATTGTACAAACATTCAAAGGGGGATTCCATATCCTGAAGGAAAATCATTGGAGGGTTGAGAATCATTTCATATTAAAGACCTCTACGATACCCTTATAGCAGTAGAGGGCCTGGGTGCTTCAATCCACAACGACTCCTCTCTTCTAGAGCCAGCATGCTATTAGGCCAAGTTTACTGTGTGAAATATATGATAGTTAGGAGAGTCTTTCCAGAACGTTAAAACTACTTCCGGAAAAATACTAAAAAACCATTGATCCTTTAGAAATCAGATATCTGGAACGTAATCTTAGAAATCAGAGGTTATTTGAGACCCGGATCCTGTGGAAATTAACAAACAGCACAACTAATTAAACTCAATCGTTTCTTGACAAAATTACAAGGATTTTTATCCAGCACACTTAAAGTGTCAAGAACTATCCAACATTGTTCAAAGCACCCTTTCTAGGTTATTAATTAGTTGTAAGAATGCGCCTTAAGGAAAAAAACGAGAAAAAATTCTTTTCAAGGTTAAAAGAAATGGCTATTATGCAAATTATTGGCTAAATCAAACCAGTCGGCAAACCAGTTAGTGAGATTTAATAGCCCCGCCCACAAAAATTTTGGCTACTGACGCCCTGCATGTCCCCTATATTGCGCCTGCTATTGTACGGTGAGGATTTTTGTACCTTCCTTAGTACCCCAATCAGATAAAATGCTCTCTGTCCTTAACGACATGTTAAGGAAGGACGTGTTCGTTTTGTCTCTAAGTATAATACCTCCTACTTCCTAAGGGAAGATGACTTAACCTTATTTTCTAAAAACGTAGATGACGGAAAACTGCACTTTTTCTGTCACTTTCGAGAAGAAAGTAGTCAAACTTAAAATTTTTTGTTGTTTTTTTTTTGCTCATTTAGTGATTTTTCTCAAGATTTTCTGACCTGACCTGACTTCAAGTATTTCTGACCTGGTCGCAATCCTGCTAATGTCTGAACACCAGGTAGATTTACATGTGGAATACGTTGCCGAGATTGGATTAAAGCTAGGAGTGGCCACAAAATTCATGTTCATAGAATCAGTCCTAATGGGTCTGACGTGCTAACCGTGGTGAAAGAAAAAACCCTGGTGAGGAGCAAACCGAGGCTGGAGAAAGAGTATTCTTTGTTAGTGTTAGTTCTGAGGATCAAGCTCCTCTCGCCGCTGGAGGTGTGCAAGCAGTTGGTGACTCTCCCCTCCAGCATTGCCTGCCTAAGTCTAGAAATTAAAAAATGCTCTAGAAATGAAAAAATAGGCAAACAATATCTTGAATTACCACACCCAAGCGGGCACCAATGTCCCTACGACTATTTTGGCGTGGAGGCAACGAGCCTTGGGATCTGAGCATAGAGTCAGTTTTTGTAAGTCCATCCATAATAACAATAACGATAATAAGGTCTAGCTACGCACTTGCTGATGTTCAGTTCAGTTCAGTTCAGTTTATTTAACATCAAAATACATTTAACAAATATGCCAATACCCGCCCCAAGAAAGATACCAAAAAGCACTTGTGACTGGGCGGGTACATACACTAAAAAACAACACACACAAATTACATACAAACACTAAAAAAAAAAAAAAAAAAAAAAAAAAAAAAAAAAAAAAAAAAAAAAATCAATCTCTCATCAATTCATTTAATAATAAAAAAAAAAAAAAAAAAAAAAAAAAAAAAAAAAAAAAAAAAAAAAAAAAAAAAAAAAAAAAAACTATGAACCTTGACCTAACAAATATTTTTTCAATTTATTTTTAAATAGCCCCAGGTGCTCAGCCGCCCGAATGCTCTCCGGAATAGAGTTCCACACATTAGGTCCTGAAAATCTAGTATGGAAGCCGGCCCTGGTTCCACTTCTATTCGGAACAATGAAATCACTAGCATGACGAGTTTCATAATGGTGCAAAGACCTATTGTCATTAAAATAATCACGAAAAACCTCTGGACTAACATCATTCCAGCATTGATAAGCAAAAATTCCTATTTGGTAGTCTCGTAGCTGTCCTACATTCAACACTTGCAACTTGTTGAAGCAAGCTGAAGTGTTATTTACACCTTCAACATACCCACCAATAAGACGCATCGCTCTATTTTGAAGAGTCTGAACACGTTTAAAATTCACATAAAAATTACTTGCCCATAACATACAGCCATACGAAGCATATGGGTGGATCAAAGCATGGTATAAAAGCAATAAAACTCTCTGAGGTAAGAAATTTTTAAAACGACGAATCGCTCCAAGGCCACGTGCAACCTTTGTGGCAACAACATCACTGTGGCGTTTCCACGACAAATTACAATCAATGTAAAAACCTAAGTACCGGATTTCTTGAACTTGAACTACAGGCTTATTATTAAACAGAATTCTACCATCAATATCACTGAGCTTGCCTACTCTAGAATATACAATAAAATTAGTCTTAGTAACATTAACTGATAACAAACTCAAACTAGTAAAAACATGGAAATTTCTCAGAACACAATTCACTTTCAATACAAGACTATCTAAACAACGACTAGAAAACGTAACTGCAGTGTCATCAGCGAATGACGTTAAGCAACAATCTGGAAGATAAAACCTCATGCTATCCACATAAACAGATACAGAAGTGGACCAAGGACCGATCCCTGTGGCACACCACACGACACTTGATAAGGGGAAGAAAAAGCGTCATCAATCATCACTTTAATAGACCTCCCACACAAATAACTTTCAAACCACTTCAAACTCACTCCTTTAACACCTAAGCATTCTAATCTTTGCAATAAAATTTTAAAATCTACCGTGTCAAATGCTTTCCTAAAATCAAAAAATACTGTTAGGGGGATTTCACCTTTTACTAAACAATTATTTACAAAATCAACAAGATGAATGGCAGCATGACTAGTGGAATGACCTTTTCGAAACCCGAATTGGGTATCACTGAGTAGGCTATGTTTCGTGAGATGATCATATAGACGGCGATGAATCACTTTTTCCAAAATTTTTGACAATAAAGGCAGTATCGATATTGGTCTCCAGTTACCGGCATCTGACCTGGTACCCCCTTTGTAAAGCGGGATAACTTTAGCTTGCTTCAACGCTTCTGGAAAGGTCCCCGTTTCCATAGATAAATTAATAATATGGAGAATACATGGTAGTATATACATTAACACAGCTTTAAAAGTTCTCAGATTCACGCCATCTATCCCAGCAGAATTCGATTTTATATTTTTCACTATTTTAATCACTTCATCACTTGTACACTTTTCAAACTGGAACTCAACAGTATCTCCACGAGAGTCCACGAATTCCTCGCTAAGAAAATTTTCCCTGTCACACCTTACACTCTCTTGAACAGACGAGCCAACCTGAGAATAAAACTGGCCAAAATGATTCGCGACTACATTTTTATCACTCACATAGCTTCCGTTTATATCAATGCAAGGCGACTGACTACTTTTCTGATTTCCCATAAACTCATTAATAACTTGCCATGTGGCTTTGTTATCTCCCTTACTATCAGAAAACTTTTCTTCAAAATACTTCTTCTTTGCTTGCCTTCTCATACTGTTCACCTTATTTCTCACTCGCTTGAACTCTGCAAAATCTGTGTCATCCTGACTATTAAGATATTGCTCATATAACAAGTTCCTTTTTTTTATCATGTGTATTATTGCCTCCGTAATCCAACTAGACACATATCTGAACGCCAGTCTTGAAGTTTGTATTTTCTGTGAAACATTTTGTCTTGAAACAAGCCATAGAGCTATAACTTTCAGCAAAAAGACAAGATAATTGGATTCGTTAGTTTCAGATCAATCAGCCAGAAAATGATATCATACAGGCTTTTTCTTATAAATTGATTTATATTTTCTTTACAAAAAGAACTTTTTCCTTTTCTGAACAATTTTCAACGTAGCTTTCAATCTAAAGAACAATGCCAAGTAAATTCCAGAGAAACGTAATTTGGTATATGGATAAAACCACATCTCAGCTTTTGAATAATTGTAGAACTGCCGTATTACTTCAAAATATTAAAGCCGTAGAGCTCCAGAAGGATAAGATGCTAAATACTTGCGCAGGGAGCGTAAACCTTAAGTGTGGGACAAATATAGTCACAAAACAAGGTTCTTGTTTTGTAGAATTCGAAACCCTGGACAAAAAGTTCTAGACTTAAAAGACTAGACCCGCAGACTTAAGGACTTAACTGTAGATCTTGTGGTATCTAAGCATCGAATGGCACATGTGAACGGGAATGGCGTGGATATTGATGTCTAGAGGGGCATGTGTATAGACATGCAAGTCTAGCTGGACACTCGTGAAAACAAAACACTACTTAACACACGTAGGACTCTACTAATATCATGGATTCAGCCATATCTTTATGACAACTTACGGAAATCGCCACTACTAAATAAAATCATTTGGAAATTTATCGGACACACATAGTAGGCCATTGACTGTATTCTGTGCACCGTTTGCTAATTCGGCTCAAATCTCATACACCGCAGTTCTTTGAGTTCATTCATATAGGCCTATACTTGCATCTTGAATAATAGAGATATTTCCTTTTCTATTTTTAATTTAATCAAGTAAAAGGCATATGAAAAGCCTTGTTGAAACACTTTGTATATTCTGAGAATAAGAAACAAGAAAGTGAAAAATAATAAACAATTTTTGTAATAATCAAACAGTTCGTGGTAACGAACTGTAAGGAGCGATCCGGCTCAATAGTAACCAAAACTCTAAAAACAAGAATTTTGATACCAATAGATACATGAAAAGAATCAGATTTTTATGCTGATTTCAAATATATAAGCTTTGTCAAGTTTAATCTTACTCATCAAAAGTTACGCGCCTGACAAAATTTGCCTTATTTTCGAAAAAAGGAGAAAACGTCCCTTTATAGTCACAGAAACTTAATGAAAATCACATCATCAGATTTAGCATATCAGAGAACCCTACTATAAAAGTTTCAAGTTCCTATCTGCAAAAATGTGGAATTTTGTACTTTTTGCCAGAAGAAAGATCACGGATGCGTATTTATTTGTTGTTTTTTTTTACCCAGGGATGATCGTATTGATCCAGTGGTCCTAGAATATCGCCAGAGGGCTCAATGGAACGAAAATTAGAAGTTCTGGTGCCCTTTTTAATTGACCAAAAAAAATGGATGGCAATTATGCCTCCTCCCACGCTCATTTTTCCCAAAGTCACCCGATAAAAATTTTGAGATAGCCATTTTCTTCAGCATGGTTGAAAAGTACAATAACTATGTCTTTAAGGATGACTTAATCCCCCACAGTCTCTGGGGGGGAAGGTCTACAAGTTGTGAACTTTGCCCAATGTTTACATATAGTAATAGGTATTGGGAAGTGTACGTACATTTTGAAGGGGGATTTTTTTCTTGTAGTTGGGGGGGTGGGTGGAGTTACGTGGGAGGATCTTTCCATGGAGGAAGTTTTAATGGGGATAGGGATATTGCAATAGATTGCACTGGATTTCCCAGCATTATTTAAAAACGATCAGAAATTAAATAAAAGAAAAAAAACGGTTTTTTTCAACTGAAAGCAAGGAGCAACATCAAAACTTAAACGAACAGAAATTATTTTGCATATGAATGGGTTCACCCCCTAGTCTTAGTCACCCCCTACCTCACTCTTTACGCTAAAGTTTTTTTTGTACTTTCATCAGAGCTATTTATTCTAATTAACGGCCTTTGTGATTAAGGGATCATTCTGAAATAATTGGAACAAAATTTGAACTTTTGCGTAAAGAGCGAGGTATTGACTAGGGACGAACCCCCTAGTATACGTAATGAAAATATACGAATATAGAAGTTCGTTACGTAAGTTAATTCGTAAGTTACGTCAGATCAAAATTTCGAGAAAGCCATTTAGCCAAAAAAATGTAAAATTAATATGCAAATTTTGTTTTAATTATTCATGTACGGTGAGCCAAAATCAAAGCTGCAGTAATTCAAAAACATTCAGAAATTAAATAAAAAACAAGTTTTTTTAGTGAAAGTAAGGAGCAACATTAAAACTTAAAACGAACAGAAATTATTCCGTATATGAAAGGGGCTATCCCCTCCTCAACACCTCGCTCTTTACGCTAAAGTTTGAATCTGTCACACAACTTTGTTTTTTTAAACAATAAAAAAATTTTGATTTTGTTCCATTTCTCCATTTCTTGATTTTATTAACATTGATTCAATTTATAGCTACATGATTGAAACAAGAGTGATACATTGCAGAATGCATGGGAAATATATAATTTGGGCTATATATTTGCATATTAGGGAGGTAGGTGGCAAGGACGTCGGTTTTATTTTGGAGGGGGGACAAGGGGGCGTATTTACCTCACAATAATCTGGAGAAACAATTTATTAAGTAGCCCATGCCCCTTGACTATCTGGATATGGACCCCTCTTCCCCCCCCCCCCCGCCAATAAAAATGCTGGAGCTACACCCCTAGATGGGGGTAAAGCATAGTGGAAGTACGTTCAAAATGTGTTACCTACAATGTTTGACACATTATGAAGCAAGAATTGTTTTCTTAACATGTTTCCTTCTCAACAGCCCAAATTCTAGGCTTATATCTTTTTATCTTTACCTATTCCTTCATCATGAATTTTCACTGAATATATTATTCTATAACAACAGTCTGAGTGCTTAGCAACTAGTGTTACTGAATGTAATACTTTAAGTTAGAGTCACTGAATTGTTCGATTTCAAAATTACCAAGCGGAACAAACGTGTTACCACTACCAATCAATACGTCTCTGGCCAATAAGCAATTCTGGATATCCATGTTGATGAGCATGAAGCAAGTTCCTGCCGGGTCAAAGAATTTAAGTGCAAAAAAGAAGACATGTATGCGAGGTTCTTTTTGCAAAAATAACGTTGGTGAACAAGGTTAGAGGGAGGGGGTCAGCTTTCCCTAACCCTTTATCATGGAAATGTATTAAGTTAATTTAATATCCTTAAAAATGGTATGAGCGAGTAGCAACTATTAAGATACACACCAATAAATTTCAAAGAGTCATTAAATCACTCAATTTTGAAACTACCAAGCGGAAGAAACCTTTGAATGTATTTGATGAGAAAACTCGTACAGGTATTCATTTAAATGGTTTGCCAAATAATTTTGGTGTTTTGCCAGTCTTTGACTCAGCCACTGAATGGACGAGTGACACTGCAAATATTGGCAACTGTATTCCAAACAAATGAAATATGGGTGTGTATAGTTTATATGGGAAGATATTTTTAGCGTAAAAAAAGATCAGCTTCTAGTATGTTGATGTCAACTTTCTAGTAGCATATATCACATTGTCGTGGCAAGGCTGCAAGGTATTAGGACGCAATTAGTTTTTTAAGTTTTCACGAGACCAGAATATTTTCAAAAGCCATTGAGTGGCTGCTTACATATCCAAATTATGGCGAAACGGTATTTTTTTATACATTTTCCTAAATATTGCATATCATTTACATTGTATCACAAACAATATATCAAATAGAATGCAAAATTTTGAAAGTTTTTTTTTCAACTTTCAGTTATTTTACACTCCATTTCCCCAGAGTTAGAATCTACCTGAAAGTTGAAGCATTTCAAGAGCCTCGAGTGTTACCAATTAAGTTACCAATTGGTAACTAAAAGTTACCAAGAGTGTTACCAATTACCAATTAAGTGTTACCAATTAGTGAAGCAAATAATAATTTCAAGCTTCTTTCCTGATAATACCATAACATCTTTTTGCCCAACCATATTAGTCTTTTTTAATCCATGTATCAGATCTCTTTTGTTGCAAATAATTCTAATTTGGCTGAAATAACCTCCAATTTGAATAATCATTATTCAATGAAAAAGGCATATCTCGAATATTATTCTTTGGCAAGACGGGGGAAGGAGCTTTAATTTTGAATTCCTTTATGATCACATTGAGGTGGCATCCTGTGCTTTTTTTCTAATTTTATATATTTCTTATTTTCGTTTAATGATATCTGTGCTGTTTAGCATTGTTTTTCCTTCATGTATCTAAAAAAAATACCAATCGACCCATGGTTTCCGTTGGCTAAGGTTTTAGTTTTTGTTTATTTTTTGAAAAAATATTTCACGTTCTTCTTATTTTTTTTATCCGTAATTAGTTTTTAGGCCTATCAACTACGTTTTCATTCTGTATATTACTTTTTTACATTGGTATTATTTTTACGGCAGTTTTTGAAACGCAAAAATTTTATCGTGTCAGTTAATAACTATTAAAATAAATTACCACAAGATAAATAAATTAACATAAATCATATTTTGTCGGTATAGTACGCTTTTTCAACACATAAAGATCCTTCTGACAATGACAACCTTATTGTACCCATTGAAGTTTTTTTTTTTGTTCTTTCTTTAATTTCGTAATATTTTCTCTGGGGGGGGGGGAATGGAAAAGGAGAATTTTTATTTTCCAATGTTGCTGCTCAGTTGAAGTCGTACAATAACTATTAAAAATGGTTAAAACCAGATCTGAATCTTATGCTACACATACGAGCAGGGACGTAGAATATCAAAAACTTCGATTCTCACAAGTTTCTGGGTATTTCTTATTCAAATTGTCAATTTATTTTATTATTGCTCTCCCCTTCCAAAAACAATCTTACGTACATGCATGCATGCATGGTTAACGTAATTTGTTATTTTACTTTTTTTATTGAGTCTGTGCTTTTTACGCATTCTAATTTTCGCACCTACATATGATTCGAGCGCAAGAAATAGAATAAACCTCTATTATAGAGGTTTAATAGAGGAAGAGCTTAAAGAGGATAGATAACAAAGGAAGCTTCAAGTACCAAGGACGGTATAAATGAATATGATTGTTTGAACTGGTTAAGTGAAAATCTACACAGTAACATCTTAAGAAATCAAGAAAATAGGAATTTCAATTTTCAATGAAAAGGGCTTCCGTAGTTGTCTTTGGGAATCAGCAGAGTATTGGTGGTTGAAGTTTTACGGACTAAAAGTGTTGCCAAATTCCACTGTTTAGTTGGGCCTATTTGTTTTGACGATTTAACGTGGCAAAAACGGAAAAAAATGTAATATTGCTCTAAAAACAGTATATTTTGAAACGAAAAATTTTTTTTTAGAAAACTGCAGCTTTAGATATGGACAGACGTAAGCAGACAAGACCGTATCCATGGAGGGGGGGGGGGGGGGGGGGTTACGGGGTTTACCCCCCCCCACCCTCCCAAAATGTCCGAGAAAATTGCTTTTTTCAATACTTTGACCTCTTTATGAAACTCGCATATTTTAAGCTTACCAAATCACAAGGTCACTATAATTACCAGCTTAGCTTCAACTAGTTGCCGTTGAGTGAACAATACAGTCAATTATTGGAATTAGGCAGCATATCTTCTTCTTCAGCTCAGCCTTCTTTTAGCTGGTGCAATCCAATCCCAGGTCAGTTTGTATCTAACACTGAAACAATGAGGAAGCGACAAGCGGATAACGATTTATTTCCATCGTGCCGTGATCACGGGCCGTGATGAAAATGTTAGTTTCAGAGATGTCAAGTTAGTTGTACTGAGCACCTGAGGGCTTTATCTTGAAAAACTGTTAGTGAACCGGGGATCGTTGTCTTAGGACTCTTAGTGTAGCTACGGAAACGCCTTATACTAGTTCTAACCTCGAAAGTTTTCTCCAGGGATGACGACTCGTCAACGCAGGAGACTTCCAAGGCAGCAACCATCTTTAGATCCCACAAAACGACATAGGACAAACTGTCAGCAGGGCCTGTGATTTAGACGTTACTGCGAAGTTGTAGTTATTTGAATCTCCGTGGCTGCTAGAGGAGAGCTACTCGTTTCCAGCATCAGGCAAACGTAATTTAAGATTTCAGCGAAGCTGGATGGCTCGATTTCCGTGACTTGTATTCTCGGATAAATTTAAGGGTGCTTTCTGCAAATACTGTGTAATCTTTCCAGGTGAATGCTCCGGTAAAGGAAATCACCAAAGGCTTGGAGCGCTGGTCCTAAAACCATTTACAGCGTGGAAAGACACGATTGAAGTTTTTGCTTGTCACAGTAAATTGAATTTCCATATAGGAAGTGCTGTACTTGCGGAGGGCTTTGTAGCCGTACAGAAAGGCAAACAAGACAATATTCTCTTCAAGTTAGATGACGCTCAAAAAGCTCAAGCAAAAGAAAATCGCATGAGACTCAAACCGGTTGTACAAATTATTGTTTTTTGTGGTCGACAGCAGCTAGCCCTTCGTGGTACGAATGATCACAGTCCTCTGTGTCCCGAAGAAAAAAAAAACCAGCTTTAAACGATGGAAATTTCCGTGCTCTTTTGAGAATGAGAATGCGATGTGGTGATGACGAGCTGAAAAAGCATATTGAAAAAAAGTGAGGGGGGAAATGGGATGTATCTGTCCCCAGTTGTGCAAAATGAGCTTATCGGTGTTTGTGTGAAAGACAATTCAAGCTGATATTGTTAAAAGGGTAAACGAAAGTGTTTGCTATTGGGTTTTAGCGGATGAAACATCTGACATAAGAAACACAGAGCAGGTGTCCATTTGTGTTCGGTACGTTTCAAACAGAGCTTTGTGCGATGATTTTCTTGGGTTTGTTTCCGATCAGATTTAACCAGACAGGGTCTGACCACCACAATATTGGAAACCTTGAAAAACCCATGGTTTGGATTTGAGCAAGCTTGTAGGACAGGGATAGGACGGAGCAGCTGCTATGAGTGGGCGCCTGATATGCATTCAAGCTTGGATTAGACATCAGTATCCACGAGCAATTATGTCCAATGTGGAGCACATATACTCAACCTGGCGATCGCTTCAGCTTGCTCCATTCCAGTCATGAAAATGTGTTTTGGGACAATATCTCTGATCTGCAACTTTTTTTTACTCATCCCCCTCCTGTACCCAGGTACTCAAAGACAGATATCGACAATACATACCAGAATCTAGAAAAACTACTCTCATTACCCTTTGTGAAACACGGTGGGTGGAGAGGCACGATGCCATTAACCTCCTTGTGGAGCTCTATAAGCCAATTGTAGAAGCACTAGAAGAGCTTCAAGAAGAAAACACGAATGCTGAGACTTCCGCAAAGGCGCATCAGTTAGCAAGCTCAAAGGAGCAAGAACAGTTTCTGGCCAGTTTATTAGTAGCAAAAGAACTCTTACGTTGCCGCTGTGTAAACTTCTTGAAGCTGTTGACTGTGACTTGGCGCTTGCATCCGGCCACGTTGAAACTGTGGTGCAGACAGTTGTGGGCCTACGCGGAGACGCAGATTCTTCGTTTGACTCGTTGTATTCAAAAATTGAAGATTTTACCAGAGATCTGAAGATAGCATTGACGTTTCCAAGATTTGGTCGTCGTCGAAACGACCGCTAAGACATTGGATCCCCGAAAGAAGCGTACAGAGCTTCCATATACATTTCATTCACGGGCTACTTCATGTCAGAACTCAAGGAGAGATTTACGGTGCATCGTACAGTTTTGACAACTTTAAGTGGCTTCATACCAGCGAACTTAGACAAAAGAAACTTGTCTGACGCAGAAATCAGTGAGAATACTGATATTTACTCCGACCTTTACCAGAGCCAGAACTAAAATTGTGGAAAACGAAGTGACAAAGAAAGACCAGTCTCGGCTTTGGCTGCACTTGATACGTGCAATGCTGATTTCTTTCCAAACATCAGCCACCTTCTTGCAATTGTAGCCACTTTGCCTGTTTCAACTGCTACACCGGAAAGGACTTTCTCTACCTTGGGACGGCTTAAGACATGGCTACGAAATGCAACCGATGAAGAACGTTTGACAGGTCTAGCGTTACTGTCAGTGCACAGGGATGTTGCTATTGACACTGATACAGTTATTGACATGTTCACAACTCAAAAAACACGTCGAATTGATTTTGTTCCGTGAATTCATTCTGTAAATATTAAGTTTCTTAACTGCAATATACAGTATTTTATGTTCCTATCTATTGTCTTCTTTTACCATTAGACATGGATTAGGTCCGACCCGAGGAGACCCGCCCCCCCCCCCCAAAAAAAATTCCTGGATACGGCCTTGCAAGCAGGGGTACTAATGCACGAGAATGTAGGGAAGGGGGTGAATAAAATTTTCAAAACCTAGACTGTGGTAATTTTATTTGTTTCTTCATTTTATCAATGAAAATACCAAAAGGGTGTTTTTCAAGAAAGCACCTAAAAACGGTATATTTCAAGATCTAAGGCGACAATTATCCTCAGCCACCCAGCCATCAATTGGCACCTCATAACTTAGTGTATCTAAAGGGTGCAAAAATATCTTATTTTAATGTCCCTGGTACTATAAGAAAGCTACTCAACTTATTAAAGTGAAATGTTATGAAATATCAACAGTACCGAGATAGTTATCGTCACGATTTGTTCCCATGTAACCATATTGCTTTATATCAATGTATGAAGATCCTTCTGGGATGATAACAACCTCATTATATCCGTAGGAGGTTCCGTTAAATGTCCCTTTTTTAATTTCGCAAGTTGAATTGTCACCACCACACACGCCGCACATATCTGAAAGTACATAAATAGATTCAAAATCGCAGAAAGATTAATAGGAAAAGTATCAATATAAATTTTTGAATTAAAAGATTAGAAAACAGGAACTTGATTTTTGAACTCGAGAAAGTCCATCTTTTGTAATACTTTCGCATGTGTATTATTGTCAAACTATTCATAGTCAATCTGTTCCAACCAATTTCAATCATGTATACAAGTGATTGAAGAGAAAGTTTATTTTAAGTCGAGGCTTGGTAGGGTGTTATATTGGAATCAAAGGATTTTTTTTACCACTAGGGGGTAAGGGAAAAAATTTGGGGAGGCTCTTATTTTTCCCGATGAGTAGGGAAGTAATGGTGATTTATTTTAATTTCTGTGTTTTACAAGGAACATTTTCTAGGTTGGTTCGAAAGGGACGGATTGGTAGAAATTGTGCTACGGGACACATTTTATTCGGAAAACAAATATAAGAAGATTTGGTTGGTGTGAGCATGGCATATAACCGACATTTTCTTTAGTCCTTTTTTTATCATTTTTGGTTTGAAAAACCGGCTGTGTTTTACTCATTATGTTTTCCTTTTTTTGTTTTAACCAAGGCCCATCAGAACTCCTGAAATTTCTAAAAATCATATCTTATTCCCCATGGCACCCTTTTTAAGCCATTCGCTTCTACCAAAGACCAGGGGGGAATGCCCTATCGCACACAGTTCAAAAGAAGTTCGGGTGAGAACCTTTTACCACCTCTGAAAGACTCCTATCAAGAACGGTTACCAATACCAAAGTCTGAGATGAGGAAATCAATTTCTTATTTTACAATAGATGTCTTAGCATAATACATTATGACTAGTATCGTATAGAAAATTCAAATCATTTTTTATACGTTGGAATAATACATTTTTGGACTATCCATTTGTTTCTTTTTTTCAATTCAAAAAAAAAAACAAGTAAACCAAAAACAAATTCAGTAAGTTAGACTAATTACCACATGAGCTTAAAGATATGGAAATTACTTTAAAGAATACAAAGTATTTAAAAATACTTCCTGTAATAATTTTACCTGCAAGTCAGTAAAAATTGACCACAAAATTTTGCTTCCTTGTATTACAATGCTTAATTAAAAGTCGGCACTCCTGTTATGCTGCTCTACAAGAAGCTGGTCTACTAACAAGGCTGCATTAACGATTTTGTTCGGGAGGGTTATTTTTTCGAGGGAATATTCGTCCATATACATTTTTTTTACGTTTTCACTAGTGAGACAAAAATTTCGGGGGTTTAAGAGCTGTAACCCCTCCCTCCCTCTAGATACGGCTTGATCTAATTTTTTTTTTTTTTAATAAACCTCATAAATACCATTTTTAAAACCAAATTAATTATGCTGTTAACCATGCAAGTTGGCAGGGGCGTCGTTTGGGAGGGGCAAGGGGGCAGTTGCTCCCCCTCAGTAATGCGGAGAAAAAAAAAAAAATTATTATATAGCCCATGCTCCTTGAATATCCGAAAGTAGACCCCTCTTACCCCCCCCCCCCAATGAAAATGTTAGGGATTCACCTCTGCTAGCTGGTAAGGCAGTACAATACCAAACACTGGTCAATAGGACTAAGCCATAAGGTCATAAGACCTCCCATCCTCTCATTCCCTGTTTATGTCGATGAAATGTCAATGTTTGAATTTTAAATTTAGACAATTTATTTGCTGTTGCTACTAAAAATTGAATATGAAATGTTGAATAGTTTCAAGCTCGAATTGTTTCTCCCTAGCCCTAGGAATTTTTTGCCCGTCCAAACCCAGACTTTTAAATTTCCTAAAATTTTCATGATGTTTGTCAGTTTTTGAGTCTATATATCTCTCTACTTGTCAACTCTAATCATGCATGTGTTATAGTTTGAAATTTATGATAGTACGCTACTAACAAAAGTGTTACTTAGTTGAAGTTTAAGATTTGTAGTTGCTTGTTTTAAAGTGGGTATTTTGAATCACACTATCGTGTTTCACGCTATAAAATAAACTTGATCTTTGAACTTCCATCAAAAATGCATTTTTAAAGTACGGTACCAAAATCATTGAAAATGAGATCCAGCTGTTGGTATTGGTTGAGTGTTATCTTGCATGACCAAATTTATTTTACAAAATTAGGAAAAATCATAAATTCAATTTCAAATGAAAAACAGCTCCATTTGCAGTTTTTGGTAGCTGTGGGTGCCAAATTAAAAAAAAAGAATTAAAAAAAAAAACCATGGTTAATAAGCTAATTCGAAAAGATCATCTAAAAAAAATACCTTCTAACAGCTAAGAAGATGTGGCTTCCATGGAAAGTGTATTTCCCATTGGGAATCAGAATATTGCTGATTCCCAAATAAAAAAAAAAAAACTAAATAAAATTAATAATTAGAAAAAATCATCTAAAAACAAATTGCCGTCAAACAGCTTAAGAAGGTGCGGCCTCCCTTGGAAAGTGTATTTGCCTTTGGGAATCAGCATATTGCTAGTGTTTGAATTATTAGTGAAGGAAACTGTTGCAGTAAGTTGTTAGTAGCAGTAGTAGTTCCTATTAAGACATCAATGATACCTTACAAGCATTTGAGCGAGAGTCCCTGTTGGAAGAAGCTCTTTTTCCGTGCTAGGTGTGGGAGGCGGGAAAATATTAGAAACGGAGGAGAAATCACAAAAATATTGTGAATTTGGGTGACAAAGCCCCTCCATGTGTATATACCACGCCCTAAAAATATACCAAAATATAGATGAACCATCTTTTTTTAAATTGATTCTGAATTTCTAGTATTGATTGTAAAGTTTTCAGACTAATTCTATACTTTTAATCCTTACTTTGTTCTAAGCTTTAGCTGTCCAAATAATTTGACCCCTAGCTCCAAAATAAATTAATGCGTGCCATCATGAATCTATGATTTTATTTATTACGTCAATATCTGATAAATATAGGGTATTGCTTGAACAGCAGAGTCAACAGAAAGAGATCTATGATATTTATGATGACATTGAGTCAGCTGATAAAATGACTGCAAATAATAGTTGTAAAACAGAAATCAAATTTATTTATTAATTCTAAAATTAAAAGTTGGATAGGAAACAGTTTCAAGCAAAAATGTGCTAAAAACACTGCGGAGTTGCGTTTGAAGTGGCATACTCCTTGAATTTGAATTCAAGGAAAAAGGAATATAACAATAGTATATAAGTATGGTATGTCATATAGGATGAGGTAGCTTAAAGTAGACAGATAGGTGGCATGGAATAGCCTCGGCCGAAGAACATTATCGTAAAGTGATCAGTAATTTGATCTAAATAATATCTATAAAAAGAACAAAAAAGCCATCTTCACTGCAACAATGGCAAAAAAAGTTAATCAAAATCTGAAAAGAAGTTTGGTAGAAATTTGCAATAAAGTGAAAGGCTGACAGGCTGATACAATCGACGTGAAATGAAAGTATAGATGCCCTGAAGTAAGCGGCCTTTTGGTTTTTTGTTCCTAAGATTGATTGAAATTATTCAACAAAAGTACCTTTCACATTTTACATAGAAATTTCGACAAGACTGTAACATCTCCCGTCTTGACTGACTGTCTTTCCATTATTTGTCAAAATGCTAATGTCTTGAAGCTTTTAGGGTGGCTCATTCCAAGGTACCCTAAGAAAGATTTTCCTGGACCAACTATTTTGGGGTCGGTATTTTTAAAGATATTCAGTTGGAAGAGATTAATCCTTATCTCTTCTTCACTTATAATCTTTGTGTATCTTATTATACATCTTTTTTATATTTAACATCTTTTTGCATTTTTTTTTACATTTAAGAAGGTTCGTTAGGAGAAATTTGGGGATTAATAAATCTCCCACCTAGAAATTTATGAGTTCTACCAGCTTGATAAAAATTAGGCAAATCGATTGAATGAATATGTTGGTCATTTTGTCTTTAAACAATTGTATTCAGTCAATATATTAATGAAGACTTTTCATATTCAAGTTACTTTTTCTCCTTGGGTAAGGTCAGATTTTAATCCTTTACTGGCGAGTTATTATACCACACGGTATAAAACCGCTTATGCAGCCATTACACTAAAAAAACCTGTCGGTCCTCGTTCAAATGCAGGGGTACTAATAATTTCTGCATAAAGAAAAAGTGGTAGCAAGCAGTGTTTCCCTGCGATCGGTTTTAAGATCAGGTTGGGGAATTCCGGCCTAAAATCGCACTTCTGCAAATTTTCAGATCCTCTGAAAACAACTTTTGATATTCCTTAACATTCCGACTACCTACTACTACTAACGAATGCAGCATTAAGCAAACCTCAGGCCAATGTAACCACGTATGCTCCTTCTCCACCTTGGTATATTAAAAGTTTACCTCTTCACCCCTTCCCATAAATTGCGATTTCCTTCAAATCTTTTCTTTTGACTTTTTCTTACCCCGTTCGGGACGACCTGCTTTTTCTTTCGCCCCAGGCAGATGGCAAAAAGGCATAAATTTTTGGACAAAGTTTTGCAAATTCTGTATTTTAGATTTTGCTGGCGATACAATATCTCTGTTCTGCATTATACGCCTTAATGGATACCTCCAGTTCTGTGGATGCACCTCCATTCCTGCTTCCAGTACGTATGAAATGAATTTAAACATATATGGCATTAATTTCGTATACATTAACGTATCATTATACGCAAAGTATCTTCGTACTTTAACCTAGAAATTCCAGGCATCACTAATGAATAGTATTATAATAGGTAAATCCTTGTTATGGAGGGGTGTGTCTAAGTTAAAGAATCTGTTCTATAGTGTTGGGAATTAATTATCTCTCTTTGTAGTCACTACGTCGTATAGTTTTCTCGAGTATAGGAGGTTGAATATACTGGAGCGTTTATGAGGTATTTTAGATGAAATAAATTTCTCAAAGGTCGAACCACATAGTGTTGATTACATGTCACAAGATACGAGTCTATCGTACAACGCTAGTATTTGCCAAAAAAACAACAACTAAATATATCAAATTCAAGCTCTAAAGGCTGCTCCAAAAAGTAACAGATTTCCCCTACGTACGTAACTGTCTATGTTAAGTAGCAAGTTTATGTTACGGTAAGTATAACTCTTCTCACTTAAAGAAGTCTTTTCACACTAGATTGACATGAAAATCAATAAAACCGTCGTGATTATCATCTAAAACCATCACAACCCCCAGAAGCAGAGGTATTAAAAAAAGTATGCAATAAAAGTGTAGTTTCAAGTTCAGAAGGCTTTCTATGAAAAGTTTATTTTCAAAATCTATTAATTACTCATCTAGAAGTTCTATTTGTTGCTAATGTATTGACTTTTCCGTCACGTAATATTAAGTTAGATAATATAAAATTTCACGTACAGGTCGATTAAACTTGGAACTGCCTTCGTCATGTATCACATTTTTTTGCGTAAGATTACATAACGTACTGTCAAATCTTAGCTAGTTATAGTGTGAAAGCCAATTTACTTTGTATATAACTAAATTCGTATTATTAACCACAAGGAGAAGAATAATAAGGATGAAAATTTTTATGATAAAAATAAATATAAATATCCTACCAAGTTTGACGTTACTATATAGATTATGGTCACATCCACTCGGTATACACCTTCCATTCACACACATGTCATCTGTATCTGGGCCACAAACAGTACCGTCAGTAACTTTCTCAGCCAACAGATAATAGGCACTACTGGTTCCGACTGTACAAAAGAGCTTGCAGCGATCCTTGGGTGCAACTGGAAAAGAACTGTCCAATATTAAAAAGGGGGTAGTTATAACCTAGTCTGATTCAAAGATAGATGAACGCACAAAACAAGAACAAAAAAAAGAAGAAAGTTTCCAAGAAGAAGAAGAATGTGTTCAAATAGAAAAAAAGGAAAAAAAAATTAGCATCTATGCTGAGCATTAGGTCACATTTCATGGAATGCTCTACAGTAGTAGCGTTTGACCCACTGGCGGACCCCCCCCCCCACACACACACAGGAGGTCTTCCCCCCCCCCCACTTTTTTCTGGCACCCTCAGTCCGTGTTTTTCCTGTTTTTTACTCACGCTTATTAAATAAAGTTTTCAATTTGGTCAATTATCGGCGCCCTTGTCACATTGCACGCCCCCCCCCATATTTTGCTTAATATCTGGGGTTTCCAAATCCATCAATAACACAATAACATATTTTTTTGAAAATATACAGAAAATATGGAGCAATTTAAAATCTTAACATTCAAAGGGATCCAATTCTAAAGCCCTTACCTCTAAGGTGCCTGGGATAAATTCCAAGATATACTTCGTATATATCTTGGAATATAAGCTTTGTATCTTTCCTTCATAATTCCTTAATTGCCTTTCCTTTCCTTCATAAGTACTTCAAAATTCATAGACAAAAAAAAAAAAAAATTTGCCATTACCTCCTTTTTAGTAAATTTATCTGTTATCAACACCTAAGCAGCACGTTTAGATGTGGAGAGAATGGTATGCGTTTATGTATTTTTATGTATTCCGGGAGCAAGTTATATGTATATGTTTAACGTACATATTCCCTGGGTAAGTTATATTCCCTGAGCAAGTTACAAGTATATGTTTAAGGTACATATTCCATGAGCAAGCTATATTACTTGAGTAAGTTATATGCATATTTTTAATGTACATATTCGCTGTGCAAATTATTTTCCCTGATTGAGTTATGTGTATATGTATAATGTATATATTCCATGAGCAAGCTATATTCCATGAGCAAGTTGTATTTATATGTTTAATATACGTATTCCCTGAGCAAGTTATATGAATTTATGTAATGTACATATCCCCTAAGCAAGTTTTACAACTTACGAGTAAAACCACAATTTTGCTATATTTCGTTAGCAAAGATTCAGCTATATCCATCTACTGAAGTACACTTTGATCTTTGCTTTGCATTTGCAAAGGAGGACGGTATTAGAAAAGGTTGTTAATGAAAGAAAGTGAAATGAATGTGGTGGTAAATGCTACATGACAATGATCTCTATGATTATTACAAAAATTAATTGAGCCAAACGTATTGTCAATCTTTGGGAAACGTCGCCATAATTTAACTTATATCCTATCTTTGGTTTGGATGACTTTTAATCATCAGACTGGTATTACCTTCGGGCAAATGGATGTATTAAAAATGGTGCTCGAGTGTGAGCTTGTGACCATGCGGCAAGAATATGGGAACAAATGCATAGTTAAACACTAGAATTTTGTTTCGGGTAATATAAAAACAAAGTTTTAAATGTCCTATAATGAGAAAATTCTTCCGTTGAAGAAACCAAATCTTCACGGCCCTAATCTCAAGTGGCATTCCGAGGAAAAATTAACCATATATCTTGAAAAACATGAACATCTAAACATTGTAATAAGTAGAAAATCAACTATTTGATATCTTGTTTTATTACAGCTTGTTACACTGCAATGAAAAGAGTTTCTTTGTGACAGCGATAAATTTTAGTTACAATAAAGCGTGTTTATGCTTTTTTCAATAGACAAGTATTTTTGTTAGGGGGTCATTGCTCTTGGTTGTTTTTCTACTTGAAAAAGTAATTGCTGGAGATGGTTCGACTAAGTCAGAACCATCTCTGTAGTTATTTATTATCTAGAATTCGAAAGGAACCAGTACAAAGTCTAGTTAAGAAAAGATTCACACATATTGTCCAAGACGTGTTTTACTGGCTGAACAAACTACACTTTTTAGTACAAATTTTCCTTTCAGCCTCTTTGTGAAGGCTCCTTGTATAATTTATTCATTTTTTAGCTTCTGTTAACAGCAAGAGGAACACTTGTCAAATAAACGGAGAAATTTATAATAAATATATTTATTTTTTTTACACAGATTTTACTGGGTATCTCACTATGATAAAATATAGGTTTAGCCAAATCCCAATGAAGTGCAAAATAATAAGAAAACCGGGTTATTCCTACATAGGTTGAAGACAAAATCTCCAATGGCCTCCAAACAAATTATTAATTTGTCCTACTTAGTGGTTTTAATGACTGACCTATTTATCAAGAAATTTAGACTAAAAGAAATTAGTGGAGACTGAAATGATGTCTTAACTTAAATGATTTTGCTGAATTATTTATTTTAAAATATTTATACCCAAATGTGTTAATTAACACTATATTTCACTCCCAACATCTTTTGCAAAAAAGCGGGAGTTGATCTTTTTAAAGATTAAATAAAAAAAAAGTTTTTTCAACTGAAAGTAAGGAACAACATCAAAACTTAAAACGAACAGAAATTATTACGTATATGAGGGAGTTCGTCCCTTAGTCAATTAAATAAAAAAAACAAGTTTTTTAAACTGAAAGTAAGGAGCGACATTAAAACTTAAAACGAACAGAAATTATTCCGTATATGAAAGGGGCTGTCCCCTCCTCAACGCCTCGCTCTTTACGCTAAAGTTTTTTATTGTTTTAAAAAATAAAGTTGTGAGACAGAGTCAAACTTTAGCGTAAAGAGCGAGGCGTTGAGGAGGGGACAGCCCCTTTCATATACGGAATAATTTCTGTTCGTTTTAAGTTTTAATGTCGCTCCTTACTTTCAGTTTAAAAAACTTGTTTTTTTTTATTTAATTTCTGATCGTTTTTTTAGTTAATGCAGCTTTTATTTGCATAAAAATTTTACTTTTCTTTTGCTAAATGGATGTCTTTACAAATTAACTTACGTAACTAACTTCTATATTCGTATATTTTTCTTCTGGCAAAAAATACAAAGTTGCAGATTTTTGCAGATATGAGCTTGAAACCTATGTAATAGGGTTTTTCTGATACGCTGAATTCTGACGGTGTGATTTTCATTAAAATTCTTTCACTTGTAGGGGATGTTTCCCCCCTCTTTAAAAAATCGAGTAAATTTTCTCAGGCCTGTAGCCTTCGATGAGTAATACTAAACTTAATAAAATTTATATATTTAGGATCAGCATTATAAACACATTCTTTTGATACATTTATTGACATCAAAATTCCGTTTTTAAAAGTTTCGATTACTATTGAGCCGTATCGCTTGTTTTTTTATTGTTTTTTTTTATTACAAATATGTTATTACGTATATGAAGGGGTTTTCCCCTTTGTCAATACCACGCTCTCTTTACGTTAAAAGTTAAAAAAAAATTTTGATTCACAAACCCCTGAATCACAAAGGCCGTTTAATTAGAATAGATAGCTCTTTTGAAAGCACTAAAAAAAATGTAGCGTAAAGAGCGCGGTATTGACTTGGGGGAGAACCCCCTCACATACGTTATAATTTCTGTTCGTGTTAAGTTCTAATATTCCTTCTTACATTTCAGTTGAAAAAACTTGTTTTTTTTATTTAATTTCTGATCGTCTAATGATCGATTTAATTTCTAATGCTTGGAAATCCGGCGCCCCCTTCATAGAAATGTCTCTTACCCCAAAGAAACATCCTCCACGGAAAGATTCTCCAGAGTAACCCCCTCCTCTAGCCCCCCCAGAAAAAATCCTTCCTGAAAATGGTTGTATACTTCCCAATAACCAATAAATAATGCTGGCAAGTCCGGCGCCCCCTTCATGGCAATTTCCCTTCTCCCATGAAAACTTCCATCATGAACAGATCCTCCAACATAACTACCGACCCACCCTTCCCTTCCACTACCAGAAAAAAAACCTCCTGAAAACTTCTGTATACTTCCAATAACCAATACTATATGTTAACATTGGGTAAAGTTCATAACTTTTAGCCCTCCCTCTGGGAACTTCGGGGGATTAAGTCACCCTAAAAGACATATTTATCATATTTTCGACCATGCTGAACAAAATGGCTATCTCAAAATTTTGATCGGGTGACTTTGGGGAAAAAATAAGCGTGGGAGGGGGCCTAGTTGCCCTCCATTTTTTTGGTCACTTAAAAAGGGAACTAGAACTTTTAATTTCCGTTCCAATGAGCCCTCCCACAATATTCTAGGACCACTGGGTCGATACGATAACCCCTGGGAAAAAAAAAACAAATAAACACGCATCCGTGATCTTTCTTCTGGCAAAAAAATTCCACATTTTTGTAGATAGGAGCTTGAAAACTCTACAGTAGGGTTCTCTGATACGCTGAATATCATGGTGTGATTTTCATTAAGGTTCTATAACTTTTAGGGGGTCTTTCCCCTTTTTTTGAAAATCAGCCAAATTTTCTCAGGCGCGTAACTTTTGATGGGTAGCACTAAACTTGATGAAAGTTATATATTTGAAATCAGCATTGAAATCTGATTCTTTTTATATATCTATTGGTATCAAAAACCCGTTTTCTAGAGTTTCGGTTACCATTGAGCCGGGTCGCTCCTTACTTACAGTTCGTTACCACGAACTGTTTGATACCTCGCTCTTTGTGCTAAAGTTTGAGTTTTGTTTGACTCACAAATCCCTGAATCACAAAGGCCATTTAATTAGAATAGATAGCTCTTTTGAAACTACTAAACAAACTTTAGCGTAAAGTGCGAGGTATTGAATAGGGGACGATTTCCCTCATATACGTAATAATTTCTGTTCGTTTTAAGATTTAATGTTGCTCCTTACTTTCAGCTGAAAAAAATTGTTTTTTTATTTAATTTCTGATCGTTTTTTAAATAATGCTGGGAAATCTGGCGCCCTTCATAGAAATGTCCCTTCCCCCAATAAAATATCTTCCATGGAAAGATCCTCCCACGTAACCCCTCCTCCGACCCCCCAACACCAGAAAAAATCCTTCCTGAAAACGTTTGTGTACTTCCCAATAGCCAATACTATATGTAAACAATGGGCTAAGTTCATAACTTGCAGCCCTTCCCCCGGTAACTGTGGGGGACTAAGCCATCCTCAAAGACATATTTATTAGCTTTTTGACTATGCTGAAGAAAATGGCTATCTCAAAATTTTGATTGGGTGACTTTGGGAAAAAATGAGCGTAGGAGGGGGCCATGTTGCCCACCAATTTTTTGGTAACTTAAAAGAGCACCAGAACCTATAATTTCCGTTCGAATGAGCCCTCTCATGATATTCTAGGACTATTGGATCGATACGATCACCCCTAAAAAAACAAAAAAAAACACGTATCCGTGATCTTTCTTCTGGCAAAAAAATACAAAATTCCACATTTTTGCAGATAGGAGCTTGAAACATCTACAGTAAGGTTTTCTGTTACGCTGAATCTGATGGCTTTATTTTTATTAAGGTTATATCACTTTTAGGGGGTATTTGCCCCTTTTTTCGAAAACAAAGCAATTTTTTTCAGGCTCGTAACTTTTGGTTGGTTAGACTAAATTTGATGAAACTTATATATTTGAAATCAAAATAAAAATCCAATTCTTTTGATATATCTACTGGTATCAAAATTCCGTCTTTTAGAGTTTCGATTACTATTGAGCAGGGTCGCTCCTTACTTACCACGTTCGTTAGCACGAACTGTTTGATTGAAGCTTTGGCCAATTTTTGAACTGTCTGATTGAAGCTTTGTCCGTAATGTGGATAATTATTGACATCAAATTGGACAACTAAATAAAGATTCTGCTGTACTGCAGAGTTAAAATGCAGATTCTATTCTTCATCATAGTACTTAGCAACGTAGTGCGATAGTTCGTTAAGTATTCTAAATTCTTTATAAATATTATTTCAGGGCCATCATTTCCCCAAAATTTACAGCCAATGCTACTCGGGAGCCATTATTGCTTCAGACCCAATATTCTGAAGAGAATATTGGGTGGTATTGTTTTATGAGTTGAACAGTTGAATGCCTAATAAGGTGGGCATTATTTTTCCTTTTTTATTATTGAACCCATATGACTTCATAAGTGTTGCCCTTACCAGAAGAAAAGTAATCAGGGTATTGATTAAATTTCAAATATTATTCGATTAATGGTTACTAGTTGTAAACTGTTTCATCCTGATTACACTTAAATTTCTCTATGAGCTTGTGAATTTAACAAGAATTTCAAGAACCCTTTCATACCCTCCCACAGAGATCAAATCGTCCACTGGAATATGGAAGAAAAAGATAATAATGAAGACGTAGGATGTTATTTCTGATGAATTTGGTTGAGATCAAACAATCCATTTTGGAAGGTCACCTGCAAAACTACGACGTGTTTCCTTACTTTTTAACAAGTTACTTTGAAACCCAGAAGGGAATTATAGTAGGTGCCATACTGACAAAAATTTAGAGACCTCTTCCCCCAGAGATATGTGTTAGATCCCCAATAGGGCACAACAAGAACACTTACTCTTGCTTTGGCAGTAATTTTATTGAGATACGATAGCTCCTTTTGCTGGATGTCCTAATTACCGGATCTTTCAAAAGGCCTAACTAGCCCTAAAAAGGCCTAGTTATCCTAAAAAGGCCTAAAAATCCTAAAAAGGCCTAACTAGGACACTAGCTCTCACTTCCCTCAAAGTTTGGTTGAGATCTAGTCATCTTTTCTGTTAAATAGTTGGTGGATATGGATTCAGAACCCCCCCCCTCCAACACAACCACCTGTCCAGAAAATAAATTTTCAAAAGGCTCAACTGAGACACTAAACTATTGCTGTCCATAATGTGTGGTTGAGTCCTGATGGCTCTTTTTCTGGATACTTTTATGCGAAAAATCAGGGACAATACCACTACCCCCACTTTACAACTGTTGGATCAAATATGAGCCCTATAAACTATAAATAGGAAATTATTCCTTCTTTCCAGCAAGTTTGGTTGAGATTTATCAATTCCCTCTAGCAGATGTCCTTATGGTGCGAATTTAAGGATTCGCTTTTCCCTGAAGATTTTAGATTGTGCTCGAGCATCCCAAAAGCAGTTAGGATACTAGCTATGGCTTTCTATAAGTTCGGTTGAGATCTGACAGCTTCTGGTAAACGTTAAAATGAAAAGATTTCAGAAAACCTGCCTCCTTCAATCTATAAATCAGATCACAGCTTAGGCTATTTTAGTTTATTTTTGTATCTGACCTGTATATACGTACACAATCTTAGGAAACAATCGAAATATCAGATTTTACAGAATAGCAATAATTCTGAATTTGGGATTGGCATATTGACCCTTCCAGAACTATTTTCTGGAAATCTAAAAGAAGTTCAGAATTTTCTATCGCAGATCTTATGTTAAGATATTATTCTGTGTTTGACACGAATCCTACATTAAATGGTCCTTAATAAGTATACTTTTGGAACCAAGAAAGCTTCGTATTGCTTCTTGTTCATGCTATTTAGTTGACCAAAAAAATTATTGGTGCAGAAAATCCTTCGAAATTTTGCAAACTTCTGGCGATATTCCTTTAGGGTAAATTTTCCAAGTCTGGAGGATGTCCCTTGAATAGATACCAGGTATTTATTACAGTATATAAACAGTACGGTAGATCATTTATGCATCCATTGTAGATTCAAATGTGTATTCCTTTGTTTTTACAAATGTATTCGCCTTATTGCTGAGAATAATATATAAATTGTGGTAATTGTTTTATATATTTAACATTTTATTTTCATTTTGTATAAAATAACAGTTGATTTCTTACTTAATGTGTAATGATTACAAGATATTAATTGAATTCGGATGGTAGGTCAGCTATTTATTAGGTTATAATGGAAATTTAGAATTTCAACCAAAATATGAAAGCTGAATTTTTTTTTATTATTCTCAAGTGAATATAAATCAGATGCAGAGTAAGGTATGTCAAATCAAGAAAATTTATTTGTTTTATTTTATTTATTTATTTTTATTTATTTATTATTTGCTTATTATTTCTATTTATTATGAAATTTATTTATTTGGCTTATTCTTTTTCAGGAGGATTGATTAACGCCAATGTGCAGAGGTGAAGACAAAAACTGAATTAAGTGGAAATAAAACATTTGTAAATTTGCGCAGCATTTAGTCAATGCCATTTTCTAAAAAGTGAACATAATTGGGATAAGTAAAGTTTCATTTATGAATAATTGGTTTTGAATTGGTTCTGCTGGGGACAATTTATTTTTAAGATTTAGATACACTGGAGCGAAGTCACAAATACTTAATGAACAAAACTGCTATGTAGAGTCTTGCAACTCGTCTTCAGTGAAAAGGGTTAGCCACACGGTACACATAGACCTACATACATAAAGAAGAAGTAAGTAAGAGATTTAAAGTAAAATTATTCCAACCATCTTCTACTTTGTCCAATTTTAGATTCTCCTGTCTCATATTCAACTGCTCCTGAATAGTTCCTCACAAATTCTCATTCTGGAGTCTTTGAACGTCATAACTTCCCAGAAGATAGCTACCCTTCCTAAATTTCAGCCTTACATTAACTCTAGACACCGCTAGATAGTGATTTTGATCTTTACTTTAGAAGTAAATGAAAAAGATATAGAAGATTGCAAAACAGATCAGAGGCCACTGAATCATCCTATCCACCCCTAGTGTTCCACTGACTTTGTATGGCATTAGATCGAAATTTTGGGATTACTATTTCAACCAAAATGATCAAAAGCAAAAAAAAATGTGTCTCCTGGGGCATTACGACGCCTAAGGCACTAAACTATTGAAACAACCCATTCCAAAGCATAAGCTTCATAGATACTTTTTAAGGAGAGAGAGAAAAACATTTTACCACTTGTTGAATCCGAATCAGCGATTTTCAATCCGTATAATCAACAAACGACTGACTGCAAAACTGATTGACGGAGATAGTAACTACTCAAATGAATTTTTTTTATGGTTACATAATAATTGTATAACTTAACAATAATTTATGGTTACAGGGACAAAAAGAGAGGATCCGAGGTAGAAACCTGGTATTTTATTAGGTGATTTTAATGTCTACATTGGTTGAAGTAGGAATAGATGGTATCCTAGTCTAGGTAAATTTGACATTGGTAAAGAAAAACTGCAATGGTTATAGACTGCTGCAATTTTGTAGGTATATCAATCTAGTTATAGCCAATACAGCATTTGGTCATAAAAGGGCCCATAATTTAACATGCAACTAATATAACGGTAGGGCAGCCAACCTTATTGATTATGTTATTGTAAATTGAAGAATGGCAGGATCGGTACACAGTATTAAGGTATATAAGAGGGCTGCAAGGCTGTATACAGAGGGGGGGGGGGGGGGTAGGGGGTTTGAACCCCCCCCCCCTTCCTGAAATGTTTGTCAGACTCGTAAAAACGTAACAAAAATGGATAAAAATAAATTTTGTATGCATTATTTGATTTTTTTTTTGTAACCCCCCCCCGGAATTTTTTTTTGAGTAAAACCCCCTCCGAAAAAATTCTGGGTACGGCCTTGAAGGGCTGTAATTGATGTTAAAAGTAAAGATTGCCATCACCATCTAGTGGTATCTAGGATTAATCTAAGGTTGAAATTTTGGAAGGTAGCTATCTTCTGGGAAGTTATGACGCTGGAAGACTCCAGGATGAGAATTTGTGAGGAAATCTCCACGACCAGTTTAATATAAGACTCGAGAATCTAAAATTGACAAAGTAGAGAATGGATGGAATAATTTTACGAAAATAGTTTGTGAAGCAGCAGACGGTGTCATGGACGGAATTTCAGGGACGCTGCTAGAAATATTAGTAAAAACGCTTTAAACTTGGTAGAAAGAGAAGGGTTTTTTTTTACAAGAAGCGTTTGAGTGACAGATCATATGAGAATAAAAAGAATGTAAGGGGAGTAGAGAGGACATTAAACTATGAATGAAAAAGATGTAAGGTGGAGGTCATGGAAAAAAATTGAAAAGAAGATCTGGAAGATGCAGCCATACGGCATAGCAGTAAAATATTTTATTGGTATGTTAAAAAATTGAGAGGGAGCAGATAATCAGGAATTGTTAAAGTTAAAAATAGAAACGAGGCCTCAATTAGTAACAAGGAAAGTATTAAAAAGATATGGGCAAGAAGCTTTGAGAATGTGTTAAACCGTGATGAAGTTTAAGGAAATAAAACAGATAAGAATGAAAAAGTTTGTGACAAAGCCGAAGTAACGGAAGACTTATTTTGCGAAGAACAGTTAGAGACAGTACTAAAAGATGGAAAAATAATGAGGCTTCTGGCGAGGAGATTTCCTAGATGTTTTCTAAAGATATTTTCTACAGACAGTTTCGTGTAACCGTTCGACAGACCGTTATTCAAACAGTAAGCTTTGCGAGAAATGGGGTTCAATCCCAGTCTTTAGGGCTATGATAATAGAAAGTCAGAGATAACTAGGACATGTTTTGCGGGGGAAGAATGACCGATTACCAAAGATCATTCTTTTCGGCCATCCATCCACGGCCAAACGGAAAGCAGCAGCTAGTCCCAAATAGGGTGGGAAAGGTTTGTAAGAAAACATTTAAGGGAAACCGGCTGCATTTGGGAAGATGCAAACAGGGGAGCTTTGAGCGGATTGGGATGGAAGAAGAGCTTGTGCAACTGTATTTGCCTCAGGCAGCTTGGTGCTCCGATGAGTTGTTAGTAGTAGTAATAGCATGTAAGTTTAACACATTATATTATTTTTTTATGTTCATCATTGTATCTTATGATTTTTTAATCTTATGATTTCTCTTGTGTGAGTCTCTTAAAGGTGTGAATGTATGATGTTGAAAATGTTTTTGTTTTTTAAGTATTTGTTTCATTTTTGTTTCTCCCCCTGTTTTTTTTCCTGGCCATAGAGCTTTACGGGGAGTTTGTATTGAATTGTATTTTGTTGAGTTTATTGATTGAATAAAATTGATTGATTGATTGATTGATTGAATTTGCTCGATTTAACTTATTAACACCCTCTTTACCTTTCGTGGGGAAACTTGATTTTTCATATTTTATTCCTATAGACAGTGATAGAGTTATATCTTTGTGACTTGCAGCTCCCCATAAAATTATGTAAAATAATATGGATTAAGCTATCCAGAATTATTCCGTGCGCCAAGGTTCCTTTTCAGAAAAAGCACATTTCGGTCATCTATAATTTTATTCATAATAGAAGTTTTTAACAAGCACTGCTAAGGGGCTTAGCTTCAGCATTTTGTTAGGGGGGGGGGCAAGAGGAGTCTCTATCCTAAGAGTTAAGGGGCATGGGCTATATAATAATTTCTTCTCAAATTATTATGGGAGGTAACTGCCCCCCTCCCCGAATTGACCCCTTTGCTGCGGTAGTTTGAACCCAGAAGCGTAGCTTGTTTCTGTAAAATTTCTGTAAAGGGTCAATTCCGTAGAATGTTCCGCACAGAAGATGCATAGTATGGATATATATATCACAAATCACAAATAGACGGTGCATGAGTCATTCATCAACACAACAGAATTTAAGGCAAAGATTCAATTTCCTCACACACAAGAAATCATTTCCTTTTTGGACTGCGAAATTTGACTAACAAAATGTTTTGCAGCGATATTGATTTCAGCGTTACAATAAATTGCAAGATAAATGAAATTAACTCCCGGTTTCTTTTAAAAATATTCTTCATTGCCAAGGGCCAGGACAGGGGAGAATTGCCCCCCTTCTTGGATTCCAAAACTTAAAAAAGTAAAATGTTTATAAGGTTCAGAAAAAAAGAGTTTTTTACTGGAATTTGTTCTAATTCAAAGCTTACTCCCCCTCCCCTCTAGAACAATTTTTCAAGTTCACCCCACAATCTGCAAAAATCATGCGGGCCTCATCGTGTGGGCCTATTATTCTGTTTTCATTCATGAAGACAATCGATTGAAAGTTGTTCATAAAGTTTCCCAAATTGATTTAATTCATTTCGTACGAAAAGGTGTAGAATATTATTAAAACCTTTAAAACAAATTATAAGTGGTAAATTAGTCCCCGTGTCCACTTTTAGCTGTGTCTGGCCTTGAAAAAATAACCTATCTATCAAAGAAGATCATCAAGTACATCAACGACTGTTTATTTATGTCTTTTTCATGGCTAACACTTCTTATAGGAAATGTTATCTTACGGTTCACACATCAAGTTCACGTGTCATCTACTTTCTCAGCAAGATAAGAAAAAACCTTCTGAATGCCAAATACAGTAGACAGCTTTCTTTGTGAGCACAATTAAAGAATAAAAATCAACATACTCTTTCAAATTTATTACACAGTAGCTGTGAAAAGGCAATTGCTTGTTCATATAACTAATGTTCTCTTTTTCCTCTCTTTTTCTTTTTCTTTAAACATATAAAATCTAGATTACCCCAAAAATCCGAAACACTCATTTCTTCAAATAACACAACATATTGCAAGCTACAGTGAATTTTTAGGGGCTTCTCTAGTTTCAAAAATTTCAAATTAAATTAATGTTCCCAAGTCAGGCGTTGGAAACTGATTTAGTTATCTAACACCTCAGGCAATATTATTGCCACAGGATTAAAAAAAACTAAAACTACAGCCAACCGCAGAGCCAATTATGATCATTGTCAACAGACCTACTATATCTTCTTTTGGACCCATACCATCATTTCATAAACACCAAAAACCTGCCCCATCAAGCAACTTTTTAACACGGTCTCAATACAGTGAATGCATCTGGTTCCTCAAACTTAATAACTCCTCAGACGCTGTCCGAGCTAATCATTCTTCTCGTAACTTTATTACTTTAAGCCAATATCGGATTGCCTGGAGAACTCTTGTCAGTTTGGAAAATATACCTTGGTCTTCTTTAATCCTAACTATATTGGAATCATTCTAAATATATTTCCTGTCCTAAATTTTCACATCATAAAATTTGTCACATAAAGGTGGGTAGTAAGCGACTTAGGGAATTAAAGCCCAAATAAATGGTCCAACTTGACCTAAGTGTCGAACTGGCTGATCAAGTAATCTTTCGTAAGATAAATGAGGTCAACCATTTCGTATTTTAAGAAGTAACGGCGTCTTGAAAACTCTGGTCAGAAATTTGGTCCAGCTATTATACAGCCGACAACCGTACTAAGACTAGCAAAATACCATCGAGTAAAACGATATAATCGTATGCCCTTAGAAAATCCCTCCATAATTTTCTCCCCCGGTTTTCTCAATCCAGAATTTAGAATCCAATTTGAAGTTGTCAAAGGGTCCCACGGGACACAGCTATACATCACTGGCCCATGAGCAAAAACTACTACTTATTCGTGTGAAAATTTCCCGTCCGGAGTTCAAAACTAAGTAAGAACTTTTTATCATCTACAGTTGATGCTTGCATTTATAAATTTTTTAAAAGTAATTTCAATTTTTGGACTTCATATACGATTAATATGTATGTGCCCATACAGACACAAAAAGCCAGGCTATAACTCTAAACATTGTGTTCTGACACAGTTAATAGTCAATTATTTAAGGATACTCGATAAAATACATTCGGCATAACCTTCAATACTTTTAATTGTTTAAGCGATGATAAAAGAAATTAGCTCTTTATCAAGACTTTTTAAAATCAAACTCCTCAAATTATTCTATAAAATTCTTTTTACATTTTCTATTTAGTTCTAATTCACAATAAAAACAGATAGAATGATGCAGAAAAATTGTTAGTAAATATAAATTATTTAGTATAGCTTTACTAGACGGGATATAATAAATTTAGCTCAGCTCTTATAAAATTTGAAGAAATTAGACCTGCCTGCAGGGTTGCCACCGTCATTAGGATTTTACTAGATCTAGTAAAAAAAAAAAGTAATCTAGTAAATTTAGAGGATCTAGTAAATTTCCCGAAATCTAGTTAAAACTAGTAAAAAGTCATGATTTATAGTAAACAAAACTTTTTTTTATTTTCCATTAATTCAGGGGAAAAATTATCGTAAACTTATGACAATTTACAATTTTTGCTTGTCTGTTTTACAATCTACAATTTTGCTTGTCTGTCTCAGAGACAGACAAGCAGTCACTTATTTTCATAAACGACACTTCGCTTCCGGCGTCTAAAGGTCGAAAAAATCAACTTTCTGTGTTTCAAATCTTACCAACTAAAAATGAAGCTATAATGACACTTGGATTTGTGAGGATTGGGAATCTATTGGAATCAAAACAAAAGCCAACCACCCAAGGTGATTAGGCGAATCTTCTCAGTTTGAAAATTTTTATTGAGGAAAAAGGAGCCTGCTGAGAGAAATTAGAAGTAAGTAGAAATGTAACATTATATATATATATATATATATATATATATATATATATATATATATATATATATATATATATATATATATATATATATATATATATATATATATATATATATATATATATATATATATATATATATATATATATATATATATATATATATATATATATATATATATATATATATATATATATATATATATATATATATATATATATATATATATATATATATATATATATATATATCCCAAAAAAGGATTTTTGAACTTGTAGGTTTCCGGAATTTTCAATCATACAATGAAAACGAAAGAAAAGAGGAAAAGAGAAAAAAAAGAAGAAAAAAGAAAAAAAAAGATTGTGAAAATCGCATTGATTATCCTCTTATAGTAAAAATCGATGGTTGATGGTGTGCGTGCGGCGTAGCCGCACGCGCAAAAATTTTTTTGGAGCATTTAGTAAATGCTCCAAAAAAATAGTAAATGCTCAAAATGGAGTATTTTGATTTTTTTTATTAGTAAAAAAAATCAAATAAACAAACCTCGGATTTACGTGAATTTGAAGAATGCAATTTCATTAGTAACCTAACAATTTTTGAAAGGTAAACCTGATAACTAGATGATATCTGTATCAGGGTTGCCACCTTGACCTGGAAGCAGGGTTGCCACCGTCAATAGGATTTTACTAGGTCTAGTAAAAAAAAAAATCTAGTAAATTTAGAGGATCCAGTAAATTTCCCGAAATCTAGTAAAAAGTTTATAGTAAACAAAACTTTTTTTATTTTCCATGAATTCAGGGAAAAAAATTATCGTAAACATATGACAATTTCCAATTTTTGCTTGTCTGTTTTACAATTTACAATTTTGCTTGTCTGTCTCAGAGAGAGACAAGTAGTCACCTATTTTCATAAAGACAATTCACTTCCGGCGTCTAAAGGTCGACAAAATCAGCTTGCTGTGTATCAAATCTTACCAAATAAAAATGAAGCTATAATGACACTTGGATTTGTGATGATCGGGAATCTATTGGAATCAAAACAAAAGCCAACCACCCAAGGTGATTAGGTGAATCTTCTCAGTTTGAAAATTTTTATTCAGGAAAAAGGAGCCTGCTGGGAGAAATTAAAAGTAAGTAGAAATGTAACATTATATATATATATATATATATATATATATATATATATATATATATATATATATATATATATATATATATATATATATATATATATATATATATATATATATATATATATATATATATATATATATATATATATATATATATATATATATATATATATATATATATATATATATATATATATATATCCCAAAAAAGGATTTTTGAACTTGTAGGTTTCCGGAATTTTCAATCATACAATGAAAACGAAAGAAAAGAGGAAAAGAGAAAAAAAAGAAGAAAAAAGAAAAAATGATTGTGAAAATCGCATTGATTATCCTCTTATAGTAAAAATCGATGGTTGATTTACTAAATGCTCCAAAAAATTTTTTTGGGAGCATTTAGTAAAAACAGATGTGATCTAGTAAATTTTTCCTCTCCGATTTAGTAAATTCTTCCGGGTCAGGGTGGCAACCCTGCCTGCCTGTCTCTTAATAACAATTTTTGAAAAGTTGAAATTCCTAGTTTAGGATTCAGCTTGCTTTACCATTAAAACTTAGGCTTTTGGCCAGATTTACTAACTGTGACTACTTAAGTTCCATTTAAGCACTATTACAGTTAACTTTTTTACTATAGCACCAAAATCATTGTGGGTTTAAGGGCTGTCAACACTGAACTCGGAAGGATTCCCCACTTCGGTCAACAGTGGTGACAAAATTGGTCCAAAGTAACAAAAGAATGAATCCGACTCCCCCCAAAAATGGAAGACGACTACAGAAAAAATACTGGATATCACGAAAGGCTAACTCACAGCTGCACTTGTTATCCAAGCAAAATAACTCAAGCACATTTAAAGATGATTTCAGGAGCAACGAGTTTTAGCATCGTTCCAATCAACACTAAAAATTGTTAGGCAAAAAATACAAGCAAAACGTAATTACTTTTTATGATTTTGGCAAAAAGCAACAACATAAAAGTTTCTCTAAACAACAAAACCTTTCCAAAGTCCAAAACATCCAAATTTCCACAACAAAAAAATTATAGCAGAGAAACTGTGGATGATAAACCATTTTCAAATAGATTTGGAAGCAGCACAAAATATTAAATAAAAATAAATTAATGGCTACTTAGCAAAACAAAACTTTTTTTTTTACCAGTTAAAATCCTATGGGCGGAATTTCTTCTGCCCATTTTCTGTTCCAGTTTCAATTTTTATAATCCGTATAACCATCATAGAAGTGCCCTAGCCCCCATTTAACTAAATCAATTCTTATTCAAGGGGGAAAAATTTAAAGTATCATGTGGCAAATTTTTGTAATTTCTTCCTCAAAACGATTATTAAACATAGAATTGGTAAAGAAACAAGTAGGAAAAAAGCTACCAGGATTGTAAAAACTTACTCCCGACATATTTCGGATGCCAATTCACATCCTGAGGAACACCCGGTATATTATAATGGTGTCTATCATGGCCTGAACATTGGAGAGCTCTGAAGTCAACAGCATTGTGGGGAGGACACTCTTGTCTTTGACATGTTTTATACTGAGTTCGATTTCCAAGACAGTAATTTCCACCATGCACTGGTCTCGGCGAGGTACAAAAACGCTCTCGTTTCTGTATTCCTCCTCCACAGGTTCGGCTGCACGAAGACCACCTGTGGGAAAACCAAGATTAGTAATTATTTTATTTTGAAATTTCTGTATATAAGAGGGAATCCCCTACCATTAGATCATTTAGTAGTAAGGGGAATCCTTTAACTAGTATATCCATATGAGAATTCAAGATTTTGTTTTTTAGTTAATATTTCTGTCAAATTTATAGCTAAATTATTGAAGTTAAAAATTTGGAAATTTTGCATATCGTCCTGGAAAGGGGGAATAGCTCTGAACGAAAACAATTCAAAGCAAAACTTCAATAGAAAAGAAAATTTCGGAAACTTGACTTGAAATGGTGTCATAACCTTGCTTGACGTCATAGACCTACTAACAAGGCTTTAGGAACATTTCAAGCCCAATAATTCAGTCGATGATAAGGCTAAATTTTGAAAATTACATAATTAACAGTCAAATGGTTTTTAGTCCATATAAAAGGCAAGAATGCTCTAGAACGGGGTTTATCAACCAATATTCTATATTCTAGACTGGCGCAGAGGGGTCCTAGGGCATCTGTCATGAAACCATATGAGCTACGGTGAAAATATGAAAGAGATCTGGTACATAAGTCTAGTATAAAGGGGTTTCATGAGACACCTGATTCATTTTAAACATTTTACGAGAGTAAAAACTTTAGAAGTACTAACCACATTGCTTCAGAAGCACCACTAGGCTACAAAAAAAATGATAAAAAAAAGGGGCCCATAAGAAAAACAGGCTGATTTCAGTACAATTGACATACTAAATTCAAATATATAAGCAGTGTTTATATATTACACATAGATTTTTTTTTGACATTGCATTGAACCATTCTAGAATTATGTGTATTTAAAAAAATAAATCATATTTACTAACAATACCTAGAACGTAAATGCCTTTTATTTTTTGCGGTAACCGAGACAACCTTCTTTAATGTCCGACAGTGATCACTTAACATGTGTACATTCCACTATCCGTGACCTCTATTTTTCATATCTGAAACATACTGATGAAAATGTCCTCCAAGCTCGTTGCTCACAAAATCAAAATAAGTGGGGAAGAAATCAAGTACAGAGTCCAGAAATGAGTCTTCAGAGGTATGTTAAATCCTAAATCCTTACATATTACCAGGAAACTCAACACATATTCAGGGTAGTTATGGGCATTATGATTTGCAAAAAAATTTGCGACAAAAAGTTTAAATACAATCCGTGCTGACTTTTCATTTAGACTTAAAAGAGCATTAATATTCGCGTCAGCATATAAACCTCTGATTTGGGGCCAACAAAACATCTCCTTTATTTTTTGAATCACTAACACCTGGAAAATTTTTCTTTAAATAGTGGATTTTCATTTTTTGATTTTCTTCAAATCATCATTTTTTATTCATAACCTTCAGAGAGTTCTTGAACAGCCCTAACTCAATATGCAGTGCATATACGTAGAATAATCTCACATTGTTGACATTTTTCTCTTCTGGCAAGAGACTTTTGTGAACTCAAAATTACTTCCGGACACACTGATTCTTCTTGTCTGTGCTGTCTTATTTATATAGAACCCAACAAATGTAGTACAGCCGTGCTGCAAATACATTTACCCAACTACTGTCCAAACACTGTAACAGTAAACTAAATTATGTTCCTTAGAGGAATAGTTACTAAGCAATTCATGACAGTTTAGAAATAAGCCCACTTTAGTGTCTTTTGGTAAAAGATCCTTACCCTTTAATCTGGTCTACCAGGTGAATCTAACTAGATTTCTAATTGGGTGAAATTGGGAGCTCATAATATTTCCATTCCTAATTTTCTAAAGTGATAAATTAAAGCATAGAAAAAAAGAAAACAATTTAGCCTCGCTGCCTACCGACTGACCGTTATAATATATACTGTTTCTTCTATATTTTCTTTGTTAAATTTAGTTTTTCATATGAATAATATTAGCCTAGCTGTCGAGGGATTGTGACACGGGTATTTGCTGGTCTACGAATGATGCCCGTTTGATAATAGCAGAATTGGCTAACAAAATCCAAATAGTCTCTGCACTAAATATTAAATAAGACGCAAGCTAATAATCTATAGTCATTTATGGGAATCCTCAAATACTCACATACACTAAGCAATCAATGTTGAGTATATTCTATATTTTTATTAAAACTACATGGTATGTAAGGAGTCCCTCACGGCTCGCTGTTATGTTATACGTTGTTTATTCTGCACAATATTGTTATTGGACTTAGTTTAGCATCTAAATTTTATCATCTTGAATCGGCAATAAAATTAACTGAGTAGAAAAATGATCCAATTGTCCCTAATATCTTGTTAAGTTGAAGAAAGCTAGTAAATTTTATTTTATTTCTGAAACATCTTGAATAGTCAAACATGGTAAGTTGCCTTATTCTACATTTTATACAAAAGATGTATGGTAAGCAAGGGACTTTGCTGTCATATGTTGTTTCTGCCTATTCATTATTAGATATTTCTATCAATTGAATTGTATTATTCTGGATCTAAACTGATTTCGCCACAAATAGATTCGCTTGTACCTAGATAGCGCTCGTTTAAGAAAGGGTAATAATAACGGAATAAGAAGACAGAATATGGAATGACTTGTAGTCTCCAATACCTAATTAAGCAGATGAAAACTAAAATTTACATTTATGTATGATAGATCTTCAACAATAAGCGACGTATGATGAGAATATCCTAAAGTTTAGACAAAATAAATGTCTGGTGCGCAAGGAGTTCCCCAAAGATAGCCGTCATGTAATACGGTATGCTTTCTGTATGATTGTTATTTGGCGTAATCTTCTGTCTGAATACCCAAATGTAGACTGATATTCACACGGCTATTCTCACGTACATGGATCACACCCGTTTAATGATGGCAGTAAAAGATACTGAATAGACTCCAATGCATAGTAAAGTACATAAAAGCTAATAATTTATATTTTATTTATGAGATTTTTTGAACAGTCATATATGGTAAACAATCTAAGAATTACCCACGGGTAAAACCAATGAGATACACTATGTCGGCTAAGTGTCTTGGCACAGTAATTGATAGAGCACTTAACTTTAAGGAACATATACGCAGTATTGTTACTAAATTGACAATCAGTGAAGGTATCGTGAAAACGATAATGAATCTTATCTCAAATGATATAATTGACATTTATAATACTTTTTAAGCCAACCAAATCCATTTTATTATAGTAATGTTTGGTTTGCCCATTTTCTTCTAATTTAGAATGTTTACAGGTGTCTCAAAAGAAGGCTATTTCCGGAAAATAACAGTTTTAAGTTGGTCAGGTCAAAATATTTACAGTTCAAATTACTCCAAAGTAACAAAGATATACATTTTCACGGAAGTGTTTTTATAGTTCAACATTTATAGGTCTGTTGTGTAGAATTCTAAGGGTAAGGTATGTTTACTTCTGGGCAAGATGAGATGAAATAAAAAATAGACATTATAATCTTTTCATTGTTCCATCAAGAGCTAATACTTTTTGCTTGGCAACTAGGGCAAAGGACGGCTTGAAATTAAAGTCTTGTCTGTGTTCAGGTTTGACATAATTAGTCTTGCTTGCTGACAAAATCAGTGTTGCCTGTGTTTATGTACAGGCTTGAATAATTTCATGGTTGTGACAGTGGTGACTGCCTATCTAGATATGAATCTGAACTGTGCATCTAAACTCTGTGAAGTCCTGGAGAACATATTTGCACTAAAATATGTCTCGCCTATAAAGAAAATTCTGAACATGCATTTTTCATAAAAATTGTGGTAAAAAAGACAAAAGAAATAACCTGCATGAAATTTTTGCATCTTTATCTTTCACACCTTTCAAACAAAAACTTTCAGAGAGCGGGAAATACTGAAAACTTGACCAATCCATCCTGTATATTTGAGAACCAAAGATCCGCTTTTTAATTCTCTATTTTAAATTAAAGAGACTTATGCATGTCTTGTATTCTGGAGGTGTATTCCATTTGTTTGGAAGATATTTTTCCAACCATGTTCAGGAGTCAGTGGTCATAAACAGTTGGGTAAACAACATCATCCAGTCTATTGATCATTCACTAAAGAACCCTTTTTGTACCTAAAGACGGAAGAATCTGAACGGAATTGCAAGTCTGTGCCACAAAATGCTTTTTGGATCAAGAGCTTGCATGGAGAAAAATGTTAAAAAACTGCATTTAAATTAATGGTACTAAACGTGCGATGTAAAACCTTTAAGTCCTTGGTCACAAAGGTACTGAATGACATCCCAGTTGCAAACATAATGTGTAAAAAAATAGTAATAACAGAAATCCAGTAGTTATAAATTTGATTATTACTTTTGGTTATTAGCACTAGAGTCTTTATTCAGTTTGTAAATTGTTTCAGATTTGACCACTTACAACAACTAGTAGTTGAAGCCAAGTCAGAGAGCTTTGTTAAAAAATTTCTTTAGTACCATCGTGAGATTTCATTCAAATATCAGAGTTTCTCACAGGGCCGTATCTGGGATTTTTGTTCGGGGGGGGGGGGGGGGGGGTTACCCGATTTTTTCCCGTGGACTTTGTCTAACATCCTCGAGCAACATTACGTTAGCTCGAGACAGTTAGTCCACCCCTTGCGAACGAGGACGCGTCCACTAGGCATACTTTCGTATCTATAAAGGGACATTTTTTTTTTTTTTTAGTAACGCAAAAACAAGACAAGTATTTACATACAGTTAAATACTACAAGCTATTTTTTTTTTTTTTTGCGCAAAAAGAAGCCAAATAGTAGGCTAGAAGTAGCCTATATATTTTTTAGTTTTTTTTTTTAGCTAAAAGTAAGGGCGAATATCTATAAAACGAAATCCAGGCGAGGATTTTTCTTCCTACAAAAATGTCGATGACCTTGTCAGGGCAGATGTCAACGTCCCTATGGACTGCAAGGAGGGCTAAGCCACTCAATCTTTCTTCTCCTGTTGAATTTCTCAGCCAGGTTTTGAGCCTTCTGAGCGTTGAGAAACTTCTTTCCGGAGTAGCAGTGCTAACAGGTAACGTCGCAAGAACAGCCAGAAGAAGAAAAACATTTGGAAAAAAGGTAGCGTCGCATGCCTGAAGCGAAGACACAGCACAAGTAGGCCTCTCTGATACCGGAACATTCTCCCACTTGATGCGCCATAGCTCAATTTCTTGCTTCAGACAGTCTGGCTCGGGAAGAATATCGCCATACAATTCAACCAATGACTCCAGGTTTAATGCCTTCAGATCGACAGAAACAATTTTGGCAGGAGAAAGGACGCTGAGATTTGACAGCAGTTTCTTCTGGTGAAGCACAAATCGTTGTTTCAGCTCGGAAGTGAAGTGGTCCAGGAAAGGAATAAAGAGCGAGGTTCTATAGTGGTTGAGAAGGTCTGGACCGTCTGCGTGCATACTATGGCCACCTCTCGTCCTTGGACGAGTCATCTCCAGTCCTAAGTCGCTGGCAAAACGCTGAGCTTCGTCGAAAATAGACGTGAAAGCAGTAGCAGCATTTCCTCGCATTTCCTTTGTTTTTGAAAGGACAGTTTCCACGTGCCTGCATGCAGCTGCCAAATCACAGTCAACTGACTGAAGAGTCTTGCACAATGGAAGTGTAAGGCAGAAAAGCTCTTTGACCACATGGAGACACACAACAAATTGCGACTGGTTCATCGTGTCCAGCAACTGCGCCGCTTTTGCAGAAGTTTCTGCATGTCCGTTCTCTTCAAGAGCTTCCAGGGATCGCAGGATTGGTCGGTACAGCTAAAAAAAAACGCACGACTGAATCGTGGTGCTCCACCCATCTTGTTTCGCAGAGTCCGGTTAAAGTATGTTTCCTCGAATCCGGTAGTATTTCGTTGATCTTCTCTTTTAAATTCTGTGTCCTGAGTGAGGAAGTATGGTAAAAATTGCAGACTTGTGACAAGACACCGAAGAAATGCTTAAACGCCAGAATAGAGCATACAGAAGAGATGACCAAGTTGAGACTGTGCGCACTACAATGGACGTAAAGCGCCTTCGGATACTTTTCACGTATAACAGCCTGGACACCCCTAAGATGCTCACTCATCGTTGCTGCACCGTCATATCCCTGACCAACCATCTTGTTCAGATTAAGACCAAGGCTTTCGAGAAATTGCAGGATTGATGAAGCCAAACCTTGCCCAGTCAAATCAGAAACTGGGGTAAAACCAAGGAAAGTCCTCATGCAAGTTCCCTTTGAAAGTGTAGCGGACGCAAAAAGACAGCTGCTCGGTATTCGAAACGTCCGCCGTTTCATTGGCAAGCACCGAAAAGCATGGACTTGCGTTTACTCTTTCCACAATAGACTGCTGAAGAAGCTCCCCGGATGCGGCGATAATACCATTCTGGATGATGGGAGAAAGATATGTGGCATTTCCGGCCGCAGAAAGAAGGTGGTTCTTCAGAACATCGTCACCGTGTCTCGCCCTCAGCCGCAGGAGTGCTCGGAAGTCGCCATCATTGTGAGAAGGTTCTGGATCCGAGACCAAAATGGGGCCGGAATCGTTGGTACCACGAAGGGCAAGTTGTTGCCGCCCACAAAATATCACCGTCTCAACAATTGGTCTCAACTTCTGGCGATTTTCTTGAACCTGCGCTTTCCTCACCGCGTCTAGTTGGTGCACGATATTGTCCTGCCTTTTCCCAGAGACAGAAATGAAGTTTTAAGCCGATACGCTGGAGTTTCTATGAAACTGTGCTTGTTGGTGAGCTGTGAAGCACTCTATCGCATCCTTCCAGTTCCTGAATGGTTTAGTGACTAGATTCCCCAAGCGCTGGTGGCAGCCTTTGCCAGCTGTCTCTGACGAGAACAGAACGCAAAATCTGCAAAAAGCAGCGTCCTCAGACGGAGAGGAGGACAACCAACTGAAACGAACGAGCCAAGTTAACTGAAACTTCAGCTTCCGTTTTTCGGATACTGGAAAAATGTAGGAGACATATGGAGTCCAAGGGCTCTTCAGCAAACGAAGTTTAGAATTTGAATCGAGACTGGATGATTTGTTGACAGAACGACCGATGTCATTTGCAAACAACGACAAAGACTGGGTTGGTGCAAGTGCGTGTTGCGTCGTGGTTGGTTCCAGTGTGCGTGATTCAGAAGCTTCAACGATGGCTCCAGTGCCCTTCAGATCCACAGGTGTAGATGAATGCTCCGCAGACGTCCCGCTAATGCCACTGTCAGAAACATCCCTGGTCCGCTTGGGCGCGAACAACGACGTAATGTCACACTTCCTCTTCATGTTGAAAATCGCTCTTCTCTTAGCCAAGTCCGAAATTGAACTGAACTGAACTGACAATCTTGCACTCTCTTATACCATACCTCGAGCGCCCATTAATCCTAATTTACTATGCAAGGTCAGGTGAACATGGGGTTTGCATAATTGCGTAAGCTGATCAGAGCGCATATTATTAACCCTTATTTACTATGCAAGGTCAGGTGAATATGGGGTTACCTACGGTTACCTAATTGCGTAAGCTGACCAGAACCGTTAACCCACAAAATGCAATAGGATTTAGTGTGGGAGCATATTTTTTTTCTGGTAAGGTTTTGTCTTTACAGGTATTTTTTAGACTAATTTTCGACTCGGTCAAAAATTTCGGGGGGGGGGGGTTCAAACCGGGTAACCCCCCCCCCCCTGGATACGGCCTTGGTTTCTCATATTTTCAATAAAAGCAAAATATTCGTTTTTTCTGAAACCAAAGATAGAAACAGTATTGAAAATACTTACTCTTGCCAAGGGCCCCAGCCCCCATTAACAGGTTTTGTAATCCTCATCGAATTACGAGATACACACTCTCCTTTGATGCAATATTTTCTTTTATTTCCTCCACATTCGGTGCCATCTGCCCAGGGCATATGCTGAGTCCTGCAACCTTCTAATTCCCCTGCTGCAGTCGTACACCAAAGTCGCTTACATTCTGGCTAAAACATAATTACATATCATTTCCAATAAAAATTGTTATAGATGAACTAAAAGTAAGTACAAAGTCGAAATATCGTCTGTTTTGGCCATCCTTCTATCGCCAAACTACAAGCAGGGCCTCCCCGAATGGGATGGAAAGCGGACGTAAGGAAGGATTTAATAAAAACAGAAAATTCTTGGGAGGGAGTAAAGATCTTATGTGAATTTTGATCTGACTAATAGTCCTCTTCAGCGAAATATAATACAAATACTAAAACAAAGATATAAAACCTAACTGACACAAAAACTCTGCAAAAAAATGGGGTGAACTAAGAAAATTTGAAATTTGACAGAGAGATTTAATACCTAATATAACTTCAGCCTTTTTCTGACAAAAAGGGTTATTGATTCATGCCATTCAGTTTTGTAAAAATTTTTAAACAAAACCTTATTGTAATATTTGCTTTTTTAGCAGTTAGGCCTTTATTTTTTTGGAATAATGTTACAGTTTCACTTTAAAGTTAACTTAGGGATGTAATTAGGATCACAACCAGGATTTTGTTGGGAGGAGGGGGATTTACAAAAAAAAACAACAAAATTTGTTTACATGAATTTTTGTAAATTTTTACGAGTAAGACAGAAATTCCTGGGAGGGAGGGGGGTATTTACGCCAGGTAACCTCCACCCAAGTAGATACAGCCCTAGATATGATATTACTATAATGTTGGTGACGTCGAATTGCTTCAAGGATAAATTTTTTAATCCCCAGGTCATTGCTAACAAAAATTGTTTCCTATAAAGTAGAGAGTGGCTAGGAAATTTAAAAACTAGGTTGCTCAGAGCTGGAAAAAAAGATATCGTACCACTGTTAAAATTCAGAGCTTTTGTTGAACTTTCTTTAGACGTTTTTCTAAGTTTTGATGGGTTCTACTTACGTAATAGATTCTGCAATCGTGCTGGATCTGACATGTAAGGGGGGTAAACTATGTTTGAGTTTATTTAGAATCTTCTACAGGCATGAGATTCTAAATTTTGAAAGAATCATTAATTAATATTTTCTTTTATCATAGACTTTTGAACCGCATGTGTCACCAGAGGCTCCCATGGGACTAAAGAATGATCCAATGTGCCTTCAATTGTTTCTCAGATCTGACACTCCAACGACGTTCTCTCAGTCTACTTGAAATGAGGTGTGCAAGTCGTGCAAATCTCTCTTTTAGATCCAGCACAACGTATTTTTGGGAGTCCCTCGGCTACGAAATCTTAGTGGTTGTCAATAAAGAGCAGCTCTTGCGAGTTTATCATCATCCATATGGAGGACATATCCCAAATATCTCTAATGTCTAGCTCTGGTAGTGTCACTCACTAGAGATTATCTCGTCATTTCACAGATGGACTGGCTTGTCGTCTTCTGTTACCAATGAATGTTCCGTATTCTCCAGGGGCGAAAATCTTCAAAGGTTTACGCTCTTCTTAAATAACATTGCTGTTGAAAAGACGTAGCTTCAGTTGCATACAAAATTTATTGAGATCTCCAAATTTGATGTAACCTGCTGAAGGCGCCATTTCCTTGTCCAATTGAGATTATTTTGCTGTTGTTTTTTTTTAGTCTTGAGCCACTGTCTTCAATGATACTCCCCATGTCTTTAAACTGTATAACTTGCTAAATGTTTTGGTCGTCACATTTAATATGTGGAGGGTAATCACTAGTTGCCATACATTCGGTTTTCTCTGCATTCATCCACTGGCCAAAATTGTTTGCCTATATTGTAAGATTGTCCAGTAGTTCTTGAAGTCGTTTTCTGAATATAATTTGTTGACCTGAACTTAAGAGCTTTGTCTGATATCTCCATATATGTGTTTCACAGGATATTATCAATCACTACCACAAAAAGCAATGGTGACAGAACCCGTCGATGTTATACCCTTGACAGGATCAGGAAGAAATGAGTTTGGTGCTCAACTGTCGCAGCATTTGCTACCCTCATGCCTGGTAATAATAATCACTAGATATTTTCTAAAGATGACTGAATCGAACCAATGGTTCTTAGACATCGGGAGAAGGATCTTTCAAACCAAATTAAAAGTTTTGTTGCCCTTTCCGCGTGACCAGAAAGATTGGAAGGTAACTAGCCCCATCCCACAACCTTTTTTTTCTATAAGACATTTTGTTCAACATAATTGAAAGGTCCAATAACTGTGCCTCTGGGGATGACTTGAACCCACTACCCCTGAAGAAATGGCTGTAAGCTATAGAATTTGCCCATTGTCTACATATAGTATTTGTAATTGCGAGATATGTAGAGATGTTTCGAAGGGAGGGGGGGGGTCATGGGGATAACTTTCCACGGGGAGGAAAATTAGGAACAGGAGATTTTCCAGGGTAAACTTTAAACGGGGGATTTTACTAGAATTCATTTACATAGTGCTTTTTATTTGCCTTAATTTCTTTTTGGTGGTTCAATTTAACATGTGGCGATGCTCCGACAGATGTGTCCCGGGAAATTTTCTGTAGCGAAGGTATTGTCTGGGAGGATTCCTATGTGGGGGAGATTTTTCGCGGTAGGTAGTTTCTATTGAAGTATTTTTTTGTGGGAGACATACTCCATGGGGTAATTTTACGCGGAACAAACTTTCCATTGGGGGGGATGAGATTTCTGGGGAAAAGTTACACAGACAGGAATATCCAGCGTAGTTTGAAAAATGATCAGGAATTGAATATAACAAGGTATTTTTTGTTTTATAAATGAAAGCAAGCAGAAACTTCCAGGGAAATTGTCTGCAGGAAATTTTCCTGGGGGAATTTTCAGTGACGATGCAATTGTCCGGGAGAAATTTTCCAGGGAGGGGGAGGGGATTTTACAGTGAGTAATTTTTCATAGAAGAATCCATCTTGGGGGAAGGGTTCCAACGGAAGGAAGAAGCAGATTTCCCGGCATTATTTGAGAAACAATCAGATATTATATTTTAAAAAAAACAAGTTTTTTCAACTGAAAGTAAGGATCAACATTAAAAATTAAAACGAACAGAAATTATTCCATATGAGGGTGCTGCCCTCTTCTCAATCCCTTGCTCTTTACTCTAAAGCTTTTTTCGTTTCAATTATATAAGAATAACTCCTGAAACAAAGGGATTGTTTAATTTGAACAATAAACTTTTTTAAATTACTAAGAAACTTTAGTTCAAAGAGCAAGGGATAGAGGAAGGGGCAGCTCCCTCACAAAAGCAATAATTTCTGTCTATTTTAAGTTTTAATGTTGCTCCTTGCTTTCAGTTGAAAAAAAAAAAAACATGTTTTTATATTTAATTTCTGTCTCTAGAGCAAATTGCAGGCTTGTATTGTAAGCATAAAAGATTGTCTAAAAAACTTTAAGCTCATCTTCAACATGTTGTCCATAGAATATCTCCGAAAATACAAATTTAATGCCCAATTCCCATGTCGTAAATATTTTCTGGTAAATCGAATAGAATAATTCCCATAGAGAGACCCTTTATTTAAAGATAAAAAGAGCCTCAAGACTGGAAATATATCTAATAGTCGTAAAACATTTATTCGTTAAACGTTGATCAAATTTATTTTAACACCAATTTCCAGCCGTTTTGCTGATTCTTCGATTAAATGACAGCTGTTTTCGGTTTTTTATGTAGTAACTAGTAAGTGCTCAGATTAAAAAAAAAATTAAAGCTTGTGTATATGAAAACGACGTCTAAGCTGCTTAAAATTCAATCTTCGGAAATTTTTTATGTTTTAAAGTGTTAGCCTACCAGACCTATTAAGTTTCTTATGTAAGATCTGTATGAGGGAAGAACAGATTTAAGGACAGAATCATTTTACATAACCATAACCATAACCAAGCCCCACAACCATTTTCCAACATTTGAAGTGGTTGCTTTTATACAGGCGGTAATAGGTCTTAAACTGATGTCCTCTTTGGGTATGCCGTAGAAGTTTTTAGCATAAAATACTGCAACTGAAAATTTCGTTATACAGTTGTGGAGTGATTCTGCTATTTTGTTTGAGAACATTGAAAAATTGCACAACCCTTTGAGTAAAGTAGTAAGAACGATCATGGTCAACCTGGTATGAGTTTGTTTTTTGCTATGGATCTATGAAGCAAATTTGCTATAGAGCAGGGGGCGATTACCCCCCAGAACTTGGTTTGCCTCCCCCAGCTGAAATGTATAGCTTCAAAAATCTTGTCAAAACTAAGATAGGCCTCATAAAGCTGGTAGGTCTACTAGGGAAGGAATTCTGCTTTATCATACTCCCCTATATCGCAAAGTATCTTGAAAGACAAACATTCAGCAGTTTAGCGTCAAAATGGAATCAATCAGTAGATGGCATTGCCAATAATTTTGTTTGATACTAGCGCCAGTTTCCACTCTCATAAGGCTCCGATACTCATTGGAATAAACAACAAAAACAATCTTCCGAGCTATATCGGACTATTTTTTAATTGGATTCTCTTTCGCGTGACAAAACAAAGAAGTTTTCAAGCTTTTTCGGATTTGTTGTTCGCAAATTTGTTTTTGCTCTCCGAGAATAGTACATAAATTCAACACGAAAATTTTCCTTTTGTCTTTGGGAAATTTTTTCGGCCCAAGGTCGAACATAACTCTTTGTTTCTAACCAAACAGAATTTTGATTAGACTAGGACAAAGTTTGTTTTTATTCTTGAAATAAACTTAAAAATGCGTTTCGTTAATCAGTAAGCGATGAAACACGTAAGCCATAACTTCATCAAAGAATCCTGGAACATGGGAAAAGTAGACAAAGCTTTTCTGACACGATTCTTTAATTCCAATCCATAAACAACGGATGCCAGTTAAAAAAAATTCGACTGTCTTCTGCCAAAAATTTGGTTTTGAATTAAAGATAGACCTCCACTAAGCAAGATGCGACCAGTGTAATAGCGCCGTTAAGATGGCACTATTTGTTATCCTTCTATTAGATACGACCTAGCATCTACAAGTGTGAAACAGTTTTCATCGATTTTCCACAGCCAAAGCCTAGTATGGACATGTTAGAATTACAAAATATCGCATCAATGTCCAGCACAAAACGAGAGGGGCGAAGGCAAAAATAAATTGTCTTTGGTAGCCTGTACACGAAATTCGTAACTTCCTCTGTTTCTCCTATTCCAAAAATTTGATTTTAAAAATCCCTGTTTTACGACTTATTCGAAAGCTTAAAACTGAATATACGAAGTACAAGCAAAATTCAATTTGAACAGTCCTTGTAGAACCGTTGTTACAACAGCAGACTGATTTTAATAAACTGTAAAAGAAAGCAAAAAGTGAAAATTTTTAGCCGGTCGAAAATTATCATTTTCATTTGACATTCATTTGCAACTGACAAACTTGAAAGGCGTAATTGCTGTCTCAGTAATGGAGACAAAACATGATCCATTAATATTGTGACAACTAACTTATAACAACTTATAACAACTTACAACAACTTATAACAACTTAACTCCAGCTATTTCTAACATAAGTAAGACCTCCATATCCTCTCTAACTTTCACTGTTTGTAGCAAATGGCGTCAATTCAAGAAAACTAAGAGGAGGGAGAATCAAGGGAGGAGGGAGAATATTTTTTCAAAATCAAGGGGAGCCGAATTTGTCAATGAAAATACGAAAAAAGACATTTTACAATGAAGATTATTTATGCACCCTCCCACTACTGGGTGCCACGGTTTGTACTCCGAATCTTAAAGAAAGAGGAGAGAGGGCTAAGACAGACAGTTTCTTTTGTAAAGGTTTTGACGAGGGTGAGGGGGAAAGTATAACTTCAGAAGAGATTCTGTCCTGTTCTATCTCAAAGAAATATTACATCCCATTCCAGATTATTGGTTTGCATGATTTGCGAATGGTATTTTTTGTCCAAAAATGAGTAAATTTGAAGTGTTCAAATTGCTTATTAAGACGCTGCATGCCCTTTTTTCGGTTTCTTCTCAGTGACGAGAGTATACACAGCAAGATTTGGCCTGTTGGTGGGAAAGGCCCACTCCTCAGGGAGAGATTTACTAATGTAGTCGCCAGTTAAAGAACGGAAATGTCAGCTCTGTGAGAACATTTCTAAAGTTACGGGGCTAAAGCCAAGCAGTATACTCTCCGTTGGAATCGTTGTTCCCTGTTAAAACCATTCCTTTTCTAAGACTGCATACAGACGCCAAGAGAGGGGTGGAGTTTTTTTTATGAAAATTGAGAGTGAATCACTGTTATGCAGTGATTCACTTTTCTTTTTTATCTTACTGATGTACGCACCGATATTTCAAAGTTTGGCAAAGACTTCACTATTCAATTTGTATGCCGGCATAGTGTCTGAACTAACGCCAAAATGTCTAAGAAATGTCTAGACCTGTGTATGTCAGTTAGTTCTTTTTATATCACCAACAAAATTGCAATAGAATTTTCATAAATAATAGCGAATAGATTGCGATTGCAAGGTATTAATATATTTCATTCACTGACTATTCAGTGAAGTCATTCATTGCTCAAATTTATCCTAGCTTTTTTTTACTTTTTGTTCTCTAAATTTTTCGTTCATATTTCTTTATTCTGTACTTATGGACAACTATATTCTAAGGCTGTCACCCGATCCAACAAGTAATTGCGATATTGCTGAAAAGTCTGATTTTATAGAAATATAGATAATCTGGATGCTCAAAACATAATATTTCATAAGACAAAATTCAGTTTTTAGGTTGAAGAAGAAACGGGGTCATGAATAAATGTTTTTTTTTTTTGTAGCATTTTTTTGACTAATGGGTAAACACGGTCATCTATTTCGATAAAAAAAACACTTTCTAGCCCTAATGTATTACCATCCCTAAGTATCTATCAGCTGTTTTTTTTTTTTTTTGGACGATGTGTTTTTTCTTTTTGGCTATTTTGCTTGCTCAGAGATTTCTAATAACTCATTTTAAGAAATTTTCCGTGTTCACTCTAATTTCTTATGGCATTTCTAATTTTTTATATTAGCACTTTATGATCATCAGAACTTCAGAAGTCAAAGAATTTACTTTGACAATGCTCCAAACAGAAGAATTTTTTAGTATTGTCCCACAATAAGCTAGATGATTTTGTCTAAAAATAAGATAAAAGGAAAACTTTAACGCTTTCAGTAAATTTTTTCTTAGGTTAAAAGTTTTAGCAAATTCGCCTAATCATTTTCTTTGTACCAGTGGTAACACTGACTACTACTTTTGTCTTGACCTTTACGTTTCATAAATACAACTCAAAAATTTTCATGGAAATTTAGTTCCAATTAGTGATAAAATTCTAATCAAATTTCGCCAAAATGCTATCCTTCAATAGTTAAATAGAATATTTGTTAAATAAACAGCATTAGTCAATATGACATTCAAGTTCGAAAGTGAAACCCAAAATGATATGACAATAAGCACAACTATCCCTAATATTGGCAGTTTTGTGATCATTTATTTGTGCAAATGCAGAGAACCAGGTGATTTTACCAGCTCATAAGGAGCGTGACGAGCGACAAGCTCCTTCTCTTTGAATATAAATGACCTGGTTTTGAGCTATCCTAACGAAAAAGTTCATTCCCGTATGACAATCCATCACTTCTGTTTACTCTTTATATTAGCAGCAAAACAACCAATGCGCCTTTGAAGAAAGAGCATAGACCCAATTTTTTGAATTTCTCCGTAGCAATAACAAAAGTAATATCAAAATAAAATTATCAAATATATTAACACGGAAAATGAATATTACGCATGATTCTCATTTAAAAAAAAGAAAGGCAAAAGAATTAAAAAGTTCTGGGCTCTACTTAAGAAAAAATCCTGTTCAACAACTTGAGAAATAAAAAGAGACATAACAGCAACATTATTTCTGGCCTCACCTAATAATTAGCATTCAATACACAAAGGCCTTGCAATCGAAACGATGATAGATAACTATTATTAAAATTCACGGAACTTTTTTTTAAACAGGTTTTAATTCAAGACATGTAGTAGATTTTCAAGACAAGCTTTTTTTAATAAACTTGCTTTTACCCTGACACATTTATGACATTTTAAGACATTTAAGACATGACACGTTTTAAAGACATTTTTAGAATAAAATGAAACAAGACGTGCATTAATACCACAATTATTGATTACCAACAAATTGCTCTGTTGGACGTCTTTATTATATACTTTTGTGCGTTGCTACGAGTCAACTTCATTTTTACGCAACGTTGTGTATAACATCAAAGGATTCAAAATATCTGGAATATATTTTAAGAATATATTGACATATTTTATGAAAGGGATGACAGCCTACAGTCATCCTATAGATTTTCTAGATAAGGAAATTTTTGGGGATACTGTTTATTAAAATCAAACCCTGCATGTGTGAAGGAGAGGGGAGATTTGGACCAATGCAGAAAATTCTAGGTCTTTTCGATTTTGTGTTTTCGGAATAAAGTTCATCTTTTTTTCTTTTTTTTTTCAACCTAATGCAAATATTTGCGTGTGCACCTAAGTTAAATAATTTGCACGAATCGCTGCGTGTAAATTAGAATAATTTAAGCCAAACAGGTGGCATATTTTCATTTATCCCATTCACATAAAAAGAAGTGTCATCTAGTAGTCCATCGTAGTATTACTTTAAAGAACAAAGGACTGTTTATTGCCCAATGGGTTCATCTAGAGTCCTTTCCTACAGGAGATCCACCATTTTCAAAAAAAAAAAATCCACTACAAAATATGCAGTCAACATCGTAAGAATGTACATATGCCTGTGCCTCGGTCTCAAGGTATATGAGCCCTAAAATAATGTTGCCATTGTGAGCTATTACGAGGCGCAATTCCCCATAAAAGTTTAGGACCTAAACTTAAAAACAAATATTAGCCAAAGATATAAAGTAATTTTAACGACCTCCTTGAAAATATAGAGCTTTTAAGCTAAAAGGAAAGAGAATAAAAAGAATTGATACGTGCAAAAAAACACGTAAGCCTTTTGCAAGTCAATTTCCCAATAACGATTTTTCTAGCTACACGAATTTCATTATTTATTTTTATTATTTACTGATATCCATAAAAATTTTGTCATTGTTTTCAACAGAAAGGCTAGCAGCATTTAAAATCGATAATTCTAATCATGAATGCCATAGATGCGACAACCAATCGAAGAATGGTAAGGCCAGACTAAAAACCGGCTTCCAAAAGAAAGATTATTAAACAAGAGTAGATACTTTTTGTCTTGCAAACTGATTTGTAAAAGCAAAAAAAAGGAAACTGTTTTGTCTTGCCTTATTATAAAGCAAGGTTTAAAATAAAAAACACAGTATATTATTCCGTAACTTTAAAGACTGTGTAAACTTCAATAAAGACATTATAAAATTCAAAAATATAAAATTCAAATAACAATTCTGGTGTTAGGCTAATTGTACTAAAAGTGTTATAATATTAGTTAGTAAAACATTAGGAAAAAAATTCTTCCATGAAAATTAGAAAATTAATCTAAAAGGAGCAATATTACCTGGCATAAAATATAAAACTTGAAATGAAAGAAATCACAATATCAATAAATGAAACCTAAAGCGAACAGGAATCAGTAAAAATAAGTGTGGTATTTCCACCCGCTTAAAGCCAACGAAACCAAAGTTTAAATCACGTTTTACTGTTAACTAATTAAATAGCTTGAACATAAGTTTTACTTTGTCAATTAATTTTCTATACACTAGAAAAAAATATATTAAAAAGGAAAAAGTATTGATGAAATTCAACTGTAAATTAGATAACTAAAACTGACTTGATTGGTAGAGATACACTTGTATGGGAGAAAATTTTCTGTTAAGTTTGAGCAATTTTCAATTTTCTCAAATGTTACAAAAGCAATAGCAGTAATTATAACACAAATTTTCAAAGTACCTTACATTTTCGGTAAAGCGCAAATGAGACACGTAATGAGCTCTTTGCTTTTCACAAAATTTTGTTTTCTAAATTCATTTCTGCTCACTTTTATTTAAAATAGTTTTCCATATGCATGTTCTTATATGTCAAACAGTTCTTTCATTAAGTTTAGTCTTACCCATCAAAAGTTACGCGCCTTAGAAAACTTGCCTTATTTTCGAAAAAGGATGAAACAACCCCTAAACATCACAGAACTTTAATGAAAATCACACCATCAGATTCAGCGTATCAGAGAACCCTACTATAGAATTTTCAAGCTCCTATCTGCAAAAATGTGGAATTTTGTATTTTTTGCCAGAAGAAAGATTACGGATGCGTATTTATTTGTTTGTTGTTTTTTTTTTTTATTTCCCCTGGGGTGATCATATCCATCCAGTAGACCTATAATATCGTGAGAGGGATCATCTGAACGGAAATTAAAGGTTCTAGTGCCTTTTTCAAGTGACCCAAAAATTGGAGGGCAACTTGGCCCCCTCCCACGCTCGTTTTTTCCCGCAGTCACCCAATCAAAATTTTGAGAAAGCCATTTTGTTCAGCATAGTCGAAAATCTGATCGATAAGTCTTTGAAGATGACTTAATCCCCCACAGTTCCCGGGGAAGGGCTGTAAGTTATGAACTTTGCCCATTGTTTACATTTACTATTGGTTAATGGGAAGCATACAGACGTTTCAGGAGGGATTTTTTCCTGGTGGGGGGGGTCGGAGGAGGGGTTACGGGGAGGATCTTTCCATGGAGGATGTTTCTTTGGGGGAAGGGACATTTCTATGAAGGGGGCGCCGGATTTCCTAACATTATTTAAAAAACGATCAGAAATTAAATAAAAAAAAACTAGTTTTTTCTAAACTTTTTCAAATTATTACGTATATGAGGGGGTTCACCCCTCTAGTCAATACCTCGCCCTTTACGTAAAATTTTTTTTTAGTACTTTCAAAAGAGCTATCTATTCTAATTTACCGGCCTTTGTGATTCAGGGGTTTGTGATTCGAACAAAATTCAAACTTTAGCATAAAGAGCGATGTATTGACTAGGGGTAAACTCCCTAATATACGTAATAAAAACATACAAATATAGAAGTTCGTTACGTAAGCTAATTCGCAAGTTACGTCAGAACAAAATTTCCTGACATCCATTTAGCCAAAACAAGTAAAATTAGTATGAAAATTTCATTCTAATTTTTCATGCACGGTGAGCCAAAATCAAAGCTGCCTTAATTCAAGAACGTTCAGAAATTAAATAAAAAATATTTTTTTTAACTGAAAGTAAGGAGCGACATTAAAACTTAAAACAAACAGAAATTATTCCGTATATGAAAGGGGCTGTCCCCACCTTAACGCCTCGCTCTTTACGCTAAAGTTTGACTCTGTCACATAACTTTATTTTTTTAAACAATAAAAAACTTTAGCGTAAAGAGCGAGGCGTTGAGGAGGGGATAGCCCCTTTCATATACGGAATAATTTCTGTTCGTTTTAAGTTTTAATGTCGCTCCTTACTTTCAGTTAAAAAAGCTTGTCTTTTTATTTAATCGTTAATAAAAAGCACAGTTTATAGACAGTAAGCTTATCGCAGATAATTTCTGGTCTTCGGTCTCGGTGCGAACAAAAAGCTCCTCCCACTTGTTTCTGCCTTAGCGGATTAGTTTGTTATCGTCAATCACTGAGAAATGGTTACCAAGTGCATTATTCGTAATAGCGGGTTTCCACTTGTTTCGTGTCCAAGAGAAATCTGACTTGTCTACCCGCGAAAAGATCTGATAACGCCTATGTTTCTCTCTGCAAAAACGTTCTACGGAGCACTCGCACCCCTGTCCGGGTTTTTATAATGGGAGAGATAGAGAATGATCATACTGCTAATTCTATAAACTGTGATAAAAAGTAAGTAATTTTAGATAAACCTTTATTAATAGTAGCAATTAATTCTAATTATTTGTAGGAAAATGGTAGTGGGGGTCCTGGTGAGAATGTTAGGAGTAGATGTGTCATCCTAGAAGAATTCGTGATTGGATTAGTTCTGTATTGGAAACTGTTTGTGAATATTGTAAAACTACATATTGTACTATGTTTCAGGACACAACCATCGTGATTTTAGCCTCACGAATGTTGTGTGGCTGCTAGCAAGGAGGCAAAAATTTACAGCGTTGGTGAAGGAGTCTTGAATTATTTCAAGTTCAGTGATGAAAATAAAATTATTCCATTTGGACGTATGTATAACGCATACTTTATCTGTGTTTCAGTCTCCGGGGAGCAGTGATAAGTGATACCAGCCTTTGCCTGCTTATACAGGAATTAACACTGTCCCTATCCAACCTTCTTGTCTTGGGCCTGCACTTCCTTGGGCTGTCCTTAACCGAACAGAAACGTTTCACCCTTGCGTTTATAACACATACCGTCTTTGAACAATTCTATTGTGTTTATATGTTTCATTGTTCTTATTTGAGAAAACAATCGATTTTTCAGTCCTTATTTCTCGTATATAGTACTCAATAGTATAATTTAGGAAGGATTATTAAAACAGTTGCTTGGCAGGGGCGATCGCCCCCCTTGTATCCATGCTTGATGTGTGTTGCAACCAATAAAAATAACACACTCCAAAATACTTGCTGTTTTCATATCGTATTGCTGCACATAACACTCTTTCCTTTAGAGGTTGAAAGGGGCGGTAGTCATAAACATATAATGCACAGGATACACAACATATGTTAGGAAGATATTTCATAAATTAATAGTTGTAAACGGAAGCCAAGAGATGTGTCTTGTTGTAGGGTGCTTGTATTGCCACTTTAGCCTGATATTCGTAATTACTGACTGCAAAACTCTTCAATATAAAGTTTGCTGACCAAATATATTGCCACCAAAAATATGTTTGATTTTTTTTCAGTATCATAACGATTAACAACAATCTAAGTGGAATCCATGTTATTGACGCAATAATAAAATATTTAAATGACGGAAGTACAACGGAGCTCAACTATCATTAATGCTAATTAGTTATGTTCATTCCACAACAACAGAATGCACAAAATTACGAGCAATTCGCATTACTAAAAGACAACGATTTTAGCCCCCTTTAAGTGGGACCCATAGAAGTATTTTAGGTACTTGTGCATTATATGTCACCTACCGCTATATATTGCACAAGGAACTACTACAGGAAACCAGACATTCGGGTATTTTCTTGATAAATGGATGGCAAAGCGTGATTTAATTTGCGTTTACAATATTTAAACTGTTGCTTTTTGGGGTTTAAGGGGGGGGGGGGGGGTGGTAAAGGTACCTAGGTTAGGTTAGGTTACGCATTTAATATATGCTATGCTTTACCCCCCACCCACCCCCCCCTCCCCCTAATGTGCAAATATATAGCCCAAATTTGTTTCTAAACTGTTCTATATTCATCCTATTTTATTTCATTAGCGTTAACCAAACTTGACTTCTTTCGTGGGTACCGCATAATGCACAAGTACCGTATTTTATATTCTAAATCATTGTAATTTACTATTATAGGCTGAAGTTATAGACAAATAAATAATTATAACTGATTTCTAGAACACAATTAATGTTTATGTCTTTTGAATTGTTTTAATTCCAGGAAACGATATTTGACATAGTGTTACAAGAAAAAGAGATAGAAAGACTTCTTACCATATAAGGACAAACTTTTGAGCCTGGTCCAAAGACAAGTTCACACTGTCGATTAACACCAAATTTTTTTTCTGTTCCCCAGGCCTTTTTACCTCACTTCTTTCTTCCAGTAAATTTTTGGATGGTTGGTCGAGTAAACAGTCCCCGTAGCCGGAACTAGAACATTTCAAAGTGTTTGTTATTTTCCTGATAAGTGAAGTTAATGATGCCCAGAGAAGAGAATTATTTTCTTTCACTTGGAAAACAGATACCTGGTCAGTACAAGCATTGCGGCTATTTTAAAATAATCACAATGTATACGTCTCAGGCAAAAACAAGGTTTGCCTAATCGGAATGACACCTTACTCATAAACAAAACAGTTTTTTTTCTTCTTCCAAACGAAAGCTTTGCGGTTCATAATTGAATCTTATACCCCAGAAATGGTTTCACTAATATCAAAGATGAAGGCTTACGTTATAAAACATTTTCGAAAAATAGGAACGGGTACAAATTAAAGTGATAAAAAAAAACGGACAAAATAAGTGAAGTTTGTAAAAAAAACAAGAAAAAAACATTATTAAATAAATTATATGAAAATTAGTAATATAAACAAGACGAAATAAACGTATTTTTTTGGGGGGAGGGGGGGGGGGTGTTTCGAACAGAAAATCCCTAACCTTCGCAAGTTCATGATAGACTCTTAAAGTTGAGTCACTTAAATTCATCACTTACTTTCGGTTATAATTCCGTAAGACAAAAACAGCTGCGAGTCCAATCTGCAATGAAAATTATAGACTAAAAATCTGAAAAATTTCTTATTCGGAAATGTGAATTTCTATTTGTCATAAAAAAAAATATCATCATATTAACCAAGATTACTAAAAAGTTGAAATTAAATGCAGATTGATAGCTTAATATATTTTGATACTCATTTGTAAAAGTCTGGGCAATTTCGTATTTATTAACGGAGGCAAAATGTTTAAAATACATTTTGTTTCAGTAAACTGCAAATGACATTATCAAACAGTTCGTGGTAACGAACTGTAAGTAAGGAGCGACCCGGCTCAATGGTAACCAAAACTCTAAAAAAACGGGATTTTGATACCAATAGATACATCAAAAGAATCAGATTTGAATTCTGATTTCAAATATATAAGTTTCATTAAGTTTAAGCTTACCCATCAAAAGTTACGTGCCTGAGAAAATTTGGCTGATTTTCGAAAAAAGGGGGAAAGACCCCCTATAAGTTATAGAACCTTAATGAAAATCACACCATCATATTCAGCGTATCAGAGAACCCTACTGTAGAGGTTTCAAGCTCCTATCTACAAAAATGTGGAATTCTCCATTTTTTGCCAGAAGAAAGATCACGGATGCGTGTTTATTTTTTTATTTTTTTTTTTTTTCCAGGGGTGATCGTATCGACCCAGTGGTCCTAGAATATCGTGGGAGGGCTCATTGGAACGGAAATTAAAAGTTCTAGTGCCCTTTTTAAGTGACCAAAAAAAATGGAGGGCAACTAGGCCCCCTCCCACGCTCATTTTTTTCCCAAAGTCACCCGATCAAAATTTTGAGATAGCCATGTTGTTCAGCATGGTCGAAAATATGATAAAAAAATGTCTTTTAGAATGACTTGATCCCCCAAAGTCCCCAGGGGGAGGGCTGAAAGTTATGAACTTTACTCAATGTTAACATATAGTATTGGTTATTGGGAAGTATACAGACTTTTTCAGAGGAGATTTTTTCTGGTAGGTGGGGGAAGGAGAGGGTCGGGGGCTATATGGAAGGATCTTTCCATGAAGGAAGTTTTCATGGGGGAAGGGACATTGCTATGAAGGGGGCGCCGGATTTCCCAGCATTATTAAAGAAAAAGATCAGGAATTAAATAAAAAAAAAACAAGTTTTTCAACTGATCAACTGATTGTGATTAAGAGGTCATTTTTAAAGAACTGGAAAAAAAATTCGAACTATAGTTTAAAGAGGAGGTATTGACTAGGGGGCGAACCCCCTAATATACGTGTTAAAATTTTATGAATATAGAAGTTCGTTACGTAAGTTAATTCTAAGTTACGTATATTTATTACTAATAAAAACGTTCGTAAATAAAATTAAACAAGTTTCGAGAAAGCCATTTAACCAAATATAATATGCAAAATTTGTTTTAATTATTCATGTACGGTGAGCCAAAATCAAAACCTGCATTAATTCAAAAACGTTCAAAAATTAAATAAAAAAAAACAAGTTTTTTAAACTGAAAGTAAGGAGCGACATTAAAGCTTAAAACGAACAGAAATTATTCCGTATATGAAGGGGACTGTCCCCTCCTCAACGCCTCGCTCTTTACGCTAAAGTTTGACTTTCTCACAACTCTATTTTTCTAAGCAATAAAAAAACTTTAGCGTAAAGAGCGAGGCGTTGAGGAGGGGACAGCCCCCTTCATATACGGAATAATTTCTGTTCGTTTTAAGCTTTAATGTCGCTCCTTACTTTCAGTTTAAAAAACTTGTTTTTTTTTTTATTTAATTGTCTTTACAAAGCATAAGGAACGTTAGCCCTACTGCTGTTAGTATAAGTTTCTGTTCAATTTAATTTGAACTTGATTATTTATTGTGATTTCTGTTCTCTTAGTCCTTTACTTTTCTGTTGGGTTTCACTTATTTATTGATAAGGATTTATGTTCGTTTTGCAGTTGAATACCTATCTAACTGTGCTTCCGCTTGTCTTACCCTTACTTAAGCTCTTTAGTTTTCTTTGAAGAACTTCCTTGCGGATTTTTTTTTCTTAATAAATTTCTGTTCCTTTTTGATTGATGCAGCTTTTTATTGGTTAATAAAACGAATATTTGTGAAACTTTTTCTATAGAAGGATCAAAATCCTGGCCTTCTATGTATGTATTGGACAAAATTTAGCAACAAATTTTGATAATAATTGCAATAAACAACTCTCGATGAATAGTTCTTTGGAATATTCTGCAAATAAATGGATTGAATACTTGTCCAATCTTTCGGGTTGAAGCCATTCCGACCACTATCATGTTAAAAAGTTTCAACTTAAGTCCCTTAGGCGTTCCTGTGATATTGCAACCCTTTTGACAACCTTGAATGCACATAGTGTTTTTATTTAGTTCAACATCCCCCTCAAAAAGGCCACTAAAGTCATAACTTAATATCGTTAGTGTTCCTCAGATGTTGCAGATATGTCCTTTTGACCATCTGGATGAGCATGGTGTTTCTTCATCCTCATCAATACCCCCCCCCCCAAAGATGCCCTTAAAGTTTCAGCTTGATAAGATTAGCCGTTCCCTGGATATTGCAGATATGCTATTTCAGAACCTTGATGCACGATTGAAGAGCACTTGAAAAAATCATTTACCTTCTCACTTTCTGTACTAGAGATGAAGGTAATCAGCAAGGCCGTATCCAGGGGGGGGGTTACCCGGTTTGAACCCCCCCCCCCTCGAAATTTTTGACCGACTCGAAAATTAGTAAAACCTAGGTAAAAATCAGTAAAATTAGTCGAAAACTGAGTCAAAAATTAGTAAAATCCCCCCTGAACAAAAATCCTGGATACGGCTCTGGTAATCAGTTTTAATAAAAAAATTCATCATCAGGAAGGGCATTTTTTTTATTAAATAAAGCAGAATTTTCTTCTTAACCTTCAAGAAAGGGCAGTCCAATTCTTTTTTTTCTTTTTTTTTAACACAAGGCCTAGGAAAACACAAAATCAGCTCTAAAATTTATCATTTTAGAAAAGTGTTTGTTTTGGGAGTTTCTTGTGGTGTCATCCGTTTTGATTGACAAACTCACGAAAAAAGGGACGCAAATCTCATTGTCTTTTCAGTCAAATTTCAGAGTCAAACCACAAATTCTCGACAACTCTCGATGATAGCTAGTCCTCTAGGAGAATTTGAGCGTTTTTTATTTGTGACGGTCAGCCGGTACCGGGGCTCACTTAATATTTTTTAAGGTAGCGATCATCCAAAAATACCCATCACCTCAAAAATAGGCGTTTTATTACCAGTCTAGATTCTAGACCAGGGGTGTCCAAGCCGCAGCCCGCATGCGGCCCGCCGTAAACATTTTTGAGGCCCGCAAGATCCATCACAATTTTATATTCAGCGCCCTCATGATGCGCGCACATCTTGGAACATTACAGATTCGATGTTTCACTCTTTAAAATATTGTTTATTCTTGTATATAGCCCAAGTATTATATTATTATATTGTATAGCCCAAGTATTATCGATGTATCATGTTATGTAAGTAGAGTTATAAAAATTGTGAATTACATTCGATCGCACATGCACTTGCGCATCGACAATTTAAGGATTTTCTGAAAGAATTAGATTCTGTGTACTTCCGCCGAGTCAGATGTTAAGTTGGAGAAGATGTTAACAGCGATTTTATCAGTTACGCCGAGAAGAAGTTTATTTGCTTAATGACAAACAAAGGTCTGTACCAGATTTAAGAAATGACGAGTGGCTATTGGATTTATGCTGTTTAGTGGATATTGTCAACAAACTCAATGAATTAAAATATATCACTGAAAGGAAAAGATAACCTCATAGTCGATACTAATATATTCTCTGAGGCCAACCTGACTCTTATACATGATAATGGTAATAAGCTTACCTAAGCTATGGATGTCAGGTATTGTGTTATCTTGGAACGATAATTTCGACAGGACCTGTGCCTGTAATCAAGACCTGTGCCAGGTCTTGAATTTGAACCTGATGATGACAGGCACAGGTCCTGTCGAAATTATCGTTCCAAGATAACACAATACCTGACATCCATAGCTTAGGTAAGCTTATTACCATTATCATGCATAGTCGATACATTTAATCACATCAGAGCATTTCAGGAGAAATTGCTGTTATTTGACTCACTATGGAAAATTAATAATGCTCACCACTTTGAAAGAATTTGAGAAATCAACATGTAACAATTATACCAAATATGCAAAAGAAATAAAAAAAAACTTGCAGATGCTTTTGAAAGCTAATTCAATAGTTTAGAGCTGGAAAAAATAATAAACCAAAATTTTAGAAATATATTCATCTCCTTTTCATGTTGAAATTGAGTCTGTCCCAGAATATCTCCAAATGAGATCTGATTGACATACAGTACAACAATGAATTAAAACGCATGTTTGAAAATTCAGAATCAAAAATGGATTTTTTTTTTTAACATTTACGTCACAAAAGAAAAATTATCCAGTTTAAGAAATTTGGCACAAAAAGTTGTTAGTACTATTGGTTGAACTCACACCTGCGAATCGTCCAAAATAAAGGGGATGAAAGTTCTTAGAATTTCTCTGTAACAGAATGGATCCGAGAGGAAGTTAGGATTGCTGTGGAGACGAAAATGAAATTGACCAAAAACAAAACACGCAAAAAACATAACGGATACTAACCTTCAATACCAATTTTGATGTACAAATACCCAAATTGAGATCGACTTGCAAAAGTTAAGTGAAAAAGGGAGAAACAAATATCGCACAAGCGACATAAATATTTTTCTATGATTTTATTTCGTTATTTTTAGTATTATATATTTTTTAAATTGTGCATCTAGTATCATTATTATTATTATTATTATATTATCTATGTTTTTATGTAAAATAATAGTAAACATAATTAATGAAAATTCATTTTTTTTCAATTTGTCACTCCAAAAAATACCTATAATAGGTCTAAATTTAATATGGGTATATATATTATACATTTATATGCGGCATGCGGTGTTATGATGCATTGCCAAAGTGGCCCGCAAGATAATTTGGGTTGGCCATCCCTGATCTAGATTGAAAAAGGGGTTCTATTCGAGCGACAATCAAGATCAGATTTTAATTGCCCAGATTGCAAAATTGATGATTTTTCTTTGGACCAAAACCTGGATTGACGGTGGTTTCTTCTTTTTTTTTAGCAATTTGGGAAGAACCTTTTGTATAAAAAATGGTATTCCACCTTGTTTTTCCTTAGTGAGAAGTAATAAATTAAAGTAGACAGTTAAAATTTGCATCTCTAATTTATAAATACTTTGACCTAATGTACAGTTAAATAGATATTGTTATGCTCACTTAGAGATAACCCAAAATGAAGGGGAGTCAAACTTACAAAATTAAGACTATTATAGACATATTTTGCATATTTAAAGCACGATGATAAATAACAACTCAAAATACTTTTTAAGATAATCGTTTAGTTTAGCATCATAATCATCTAAAACACGCAATAAAATGCCAAATCATCTGTTGAATATTTAATTTGGGCATCTTGCATATTCAACGGTTCTAAATGTTTATAATGGAAAGCGCAAAGAAAATGTATTAAGGAATCTCACAGTTATACTCATTAGAACCATAGTGGTCTTACTGTAAAAAGGTATTGTTTATGTGAAATGTGCGTATAATGCTTAGGTTCTCTGTGTAGGGGTGCCAATGAGGTGGAACATACACCATTCCCCATTGATTTTGAAAAACAAACTTTTGGGGCGTTTTTTTTTCATTAAAAATGACTTTTTTTTTAGTATTTCTGCTGACAAAATAGGGAAACAAATGAGAACCTCCCCCCTACATTTTCATGAATTGATGCATACAGTTTCTGTATACACTTGGGGTATGGTGCTTTTTTCCAGCTCTACAGTTTTAATGTTTCAACGTGAGTACAACTTTGTTGTCATTCAATAACTGAGATTTAGATTTTATCCTACTACTAATCCATATTTTAAAATTTTGCATTTTTTTTATTTAGGGTTTAAAATAAGTTGAAATCTGGTTGAAAATCATTGGGGAAAATGTTATTTCTCAAGTTAGTCTAGATTATTCTCAAATCATATGTTTAAGTAATATCATAATTCTGGTTCAGCAAAAGATAGATCTGAGACTGCAGCTGTAGGTTTGTCGCGAAGCCGTATTTTTCACGGGGAATATAAAATTTAAAACATAAAAAATTTAAATATAAAATTTAAAACATACCTGAGACTCAATGGAGTGATTATTTATAGGAATAATCAATATAGTAAATATTAATAAAGTAACTAATCGCTAATTTATAAATTTAAGTTAACCTATATTATATATTTGAATTATTGTAGGCACAGGAACGTATCCAGGATTTTTTTTTAGAGGGGGGAGGGGCTTACAATTTTTTTTGGGGGGGGGGGGGGAGGTTAAGAAAAAAACTAAGTAACGCATCAAAAATAGGTTTATGTTCATTTTTGTTGCATTTTTACGAGTCGGACAAACATTTCAGGGAGGAGGAGAGTCAAACCCCTAGCCCCCTGAAGGCTGCCTTGTGTAGGCCTCTTGTCGAATTACTTGTGTACATAAAAGTTAGCTGAAGTAAATTATTGATAATTGAAGTGAAGTGAGTAAATTATTAAAATACGTTTTTATCCTTATTTTATTAACTTATTTCTGATTTTATTACCAGCGAGATAAGGTTGTAATGACCTCCTGTAAATCCCTCGCTTTCAGAAATATGTCAACTTCAGTTGGTTGTTGGGTCCCAGTTTAGCTTCCAGTCAAAGTCAGCCCGCCCAATCTTTTTGTCAATTCCAGCTTTGAATGAGCCCAGAGTGGCTGATTATAACGTCTCTTATGTCTTTGCATTTCTCTGTGGCATAAGTCAAACAGCAAAAACAATCTTGCCACTCTCTTCTTTTGGGCGAGAAGACCCAGATTTTTTTGGTGCGGCGTCTCATCTGGCATGAGACACCGGTTTTATCAACTTTTGAGTCGTGATTACATCCTCCTCTTTTGTCAATTCGTCATGGTGGGCCAATTTAGCGTTAAAAATAAAGGATTGACCCCCCCTTTCATGAAAGAAACAAAAAAAAAATGTGTTTGCACGAGAAAGCAAACAGAAAATAAAGAAAAAAAATATTTTAATATACGAGTGAAAGGAGACAATTAAAATTTAAAACGAGAAAAAATTACCTAAAAAAGAACGGAGATGTTACATATCCAAACGTAACATTCAAGTGGTTGCTTGAGCCTACCAAAAACAAAACACACAAAAAACATAACGGATACTAACCTTCAATACCAATTATGATTTACAAATACCCAAATTGAGATTGACTTTTAAAAGTTAAGTGAAAAAGTGGAGAAACAAATATCGCACTAGCAACATAAATATTTTTCTATGATTTTATTTCGTTATTTTTAGTATTATATATTTTTTACAATGTGCACCTAGTATCATTATTATTATTATTATATTATCTATGTTTTATGTAAAATAATAGTAAACATAATTAATGAAAATTCATTATTTTTCAATTGGCCACTCCAAAAATATATATAATAGGTCTAAATCTAATATGGGTATATATATACATGAATATGCAGCACGCGGAGTTATGATGCACTGCCAAAGTGGCCCGCAAGATAATTTGGGTTGGCCATCCCTGATCTAGATTGACAAAGGGGTTCTATTCTAGCGACAATCAAGATCAGATTTTAACTGCCCAGATTATAATTTGATGACTATTCTTTGGACCAAAACCTGGATTGACGGTAGTGTCTTCTTTTTTTTTTTTGAGCAATTTGGTAAGCCTTTTGTATAAGAAATGGTATTTCACCTCAAGGCCGTATCCAGGGGGGGGGGGTTACCCGGTTTGAACCCCCCCCCCCCGAAATTTTTTGACCGACTCGAAAATAAGTCGAAAATTAGTAAAACCTAGGTAAAAATCAGTAAAATTAGTCAAAAACTGAGTAAAAAATTAGTAAACCCCCCCCCCCCCCAAAAAAAAAAAGTAAAAAATTAGTAAAACCCCCCCTGAACAAAAATCCTGGATACGGTCCTGTTTCACCTTGTTTTTCCTTAGTGAGAAGAAATAAATTAAATTAGGCAATTAAAATTTGCATCTCTAATTTATAAATATTTTGACCTAACGTACAGTTAAATAGATATTGTTATGCTCACTTAGAGATAACCCAAAATGAAGGGGAGTCAAACTTACAACATTAAGTTTAACAAGAATATTATAGACATATTTTGCATATTTAAAAGCACAATGATAAATAACAACTCAAAATACTTTTTAAGATAATCGTTTAGTTTAGCATCATAATCATCTAAAACACGCAATAAAATACCAAATCAACTGTTGAATATTTAATTTGGGCATCTTGCATATTCAACGGTTGTTTATAATGTTTATAATGGAAAGCGCAAAGAAAATGTATTAAGGAATCTCACAGTTATACTCATTAGAACCACAGTGGTCTTACTGTAAAAAGGTATTGTTTATGTGAAATGTGCATATAAGGTTTATGTTCTCTGTGTAGGGGTGTCAATGAGGTGGAGCATACACCATTCCCATAGAAATTGAAAAAAAAAAACGTTTGGGGCGTTTTTTTTTTTCATTAAAAATGACTTTTTTAGTATCTCTGCTGACAAAATAGGGAAACAAATGAGAACCTCCCCCTACATTTTCACGAATTGATGCATACAGTTTCTGTATACGCTTGGGTATGGTGTTTTTTCCAGCTCTACAGTTTTAATGTTTCAACGTGAGTACAACTTTGTTGTCATTCAATAACTGGGATTTAGATTTTATCCTACTACTAATCCATATTTTAAAATTTTTCATTTTTTTTATTTAGGTTTAAAACAAGTTGAAACCTGGTTGAAAATCATTGGGAAAAATGTTATTTCTCAAGTTAATCTAGATTATTCTCAAACCATATGTTTAAGTAATATCATAATTCTGGTTCAGCAAAAGATAGATCTGAGACTTGTAGCTGTAGGTTTGTCGCGAAGCCGTATTTTCACGGGGAATATAAAATTTAAAACGTATCTGAGACTCAATGGAGTGATTAATTATAGAAATAATCAATATAGTAAATATATAATAAAATAAATAATGACTAATTTATAAATTTAAGTTAATCTATATTATGTATTTGAATTATTGTAGACCCAGGAACGTATCCAGGATTTTTTTATAGGGGGGGGGGAGGGGCTTACAAAAAGATTTTTTTTTGGGGGGGGGAGGTTAAGAAAAAACTTTAAATAACGCATCAAGAACAGGTTTATGTTCATTTTTGTTGCATTTTTACGAGTCGGGCAAACATTTCAGGGAGGAGAGTCAAACCCCCTAGCCCCCTGAATGCTGCCTTGTGTAGGCCTCTTGTCGAATTACTTGTGTAGATAAAAGTTAGCTGAAGTAAATTATTAATAATTGAAGTGAAGTGAGTAAATTGTTAAAATACGTTTTATCCTTATTTTATTATAAAATGAAAATAAAGCGTTAAAAATAAAGGATTGACCCCCACTTTCATGAAAGAAAAAAAAAATGTGTTTGCACAAGAAAGCAAACAGAAAATAAAGAAAAAAAAAATACTTTCATATACGAGTGAAAGGAGACAATTAAAAATTAAAACGAAAAAAAAATTACCTAAAAAAGAACGGAGATGTTACACATCCACATTCAAGTGGTTGCTTGAGCCTACTAAAATTAATTACAAATACAGCGGATGTCCAGTCGCAAACTACAAACATTTTCTTGATTATCGTAAAATTAGAGGTTCTCAACAAAACCACCGAAAATATGTTTTTTTTCATTTTTTTTTTTCAGTAAAGCACCAACATTTAATTGAGCGTCACAACTAGAGGTTAAGAGGCGCAACAATCTTCTTCCCATTCTGGATAATTTTTACTTAATTTAACTTATAATACTGGTATTCGAAAAAAAATTTGTGTTCAAGTGTAATCGCTAAAAGAAAGGGTCATTCTAGGTATGAAACAGAAGCTCCAATGCTCTAACTAGCTGGATTCTTGACGGAACTATTATAAAAATCCTTTAATTTTCCTTAAACTTAGTAATGTGATAAGTAGGACTACTCATCCTAGTCCCAGGATATCTTTAAACATGGATAATCGGAATTCCCAGTTCACTTTTTTATCCAAACAAAAAAAAAACAAGAAGGAATCAATAGATTTTAGAATAGCTTACTTGCTTATATGGTAAATAACTCCAGTCGGTTTCAAATGCTCGTTAGGCACGAACATTCCAATGGTACAAAAATGTTGCCTATTCTTTACTTTACTATTTTTAATAGTAAGATTTAAGATACTAAAAGCCACTTGAAGACTGCAGCCCCTGCTCTTAAGATTAAAAACCAGTTAGCAGCCTCACACTATGGTTTGCCTTACACTGTTACTTTCAAGAATATTTATCACGCAGAATAGACTTAAAAAAATGTAGACTGGTGGATAGATAGATGGATTGTTATCCATTTAACATCAAAAAAATTTCAAAAACCCTTAATATTCATCGTAAAATATTTGTTTTTCAGTCCAGGACAGGGGAGTAGAACTCCCCAGGGACATAAGTCATCAGTCCAGGGGACAGGAGACGCACCCACTGGCTTCATCACATGAGTGTGCACATAAAGAGGCAGCAGCCGACCCTCGATAAGTTAAAAAACAGCACTGAACGTAACAGTCCAATTCAACGACGCTGATTTTCGTTTCAAGGCCCTTTTCCATTGACACTGGTAGCTTTTTCTTTCCTTTTTTGTCTTGTAAAAAAATAAGTGCTTCTACAATTCAAATAATATCCACAAGCTAATCACAGGATCTTCAGTTGGGGACATTGAAAAATATCTTTTTGGTATTTTAATTGAAAAAAAATCAATAAACAACAAAGTTGCCGCCACCCCCAATATTTTTATGAATTGGCATCCCTGGCTACTCAGCACAGGCTTTTGTGTCCTTCGTTACAAAACTTTGCCTAGCATCAGAACCATCCAATAATGAGACTTGACATGTCTAGACTAGAAGTTTATTTAAGACATCTGAGTCACGCTTATAATTCCACGTGATCGTAAACGTATTCTATTTGTAAATCCTGTGCCAGAATATAGTCAGACTCAACGGCGCTACATGTTTAAAACAATTAGTCTTCCGGATTTCGTGAATAGTTTCAAAAGGTCGCTACTTGCTAGTATTCTGTCACAAACAAAACTGAATAGGATTTTTTTTTTTTTTTATCGCTAATTACTTAGTGCTATTTCATCCGTGCCTTGTCAAACAGTTCGTGGTAACGAACAGTAGGTAAGGGGTAAGGACCCGGCTCAATAGTAACCGAAACTCTAAAAAACGGAATTTTGATACCAATACATACATCAAAAGAATCAAATTTTTATGATTTCAAATATATAAGTTTCATCAAGTTTATTCTTACCCATCAAACGTTACGCGCCTGAGAAAATGTGCCTATTTTCGAAAAAAGGGGGAAACACCCCCTAAAAGTCATAGAACCTTAATGAAAATCACACCATCAGATTCAGCGTGTCAGAAAACTCTACTGTAGAAGTTTCATGCTCCTATCTTCAAAAATGTGGAATTCTGTATATTTTGCAAGAAGAAAGATCACGGATGCGTGTTTATTTTATTTTTGTTATTTTTTTCAGGGGTGATCGTATCGACCCAGTGGTTCTAGAAAATTGTGGGAGGACTCATTCAAACGGAAATTAAAAGTTCTAGTGCCCTATTTAAGTGACCAAAAAATGGAGGGGAACTAGCTCGCTCACACGCTCATTTTTTACCGAAGTCACCCGATTTTGAAGTCATCCGAGATGGCTATATCAAAATTTTGAGATAGCCATTTTGTTCAGCATGGTCGAAAAATATAATAACTATGTCGTTGAGGATGATTAATCCCCCAAAGTCCCCGGGGGAAGGGCTGCAAGTTATGAACTTTGCCCAATGTTTACATATAGTATTGGTTATTGGAAAGTATACAAACGTTTTCAGGGGGGATTTTTTCTGCTAGTGGGGAGGGGGTGTCGGGGATTACGCGGGAGGATCTTTCAATGGGGGGAGTTTTCATGGGGGAAGGGAAATTGTTATGAAGGGGGCGCCGGATTTCCCAGCATTAGTTAAAAAAATGATCAGAAATTAAATAAAAAAAAAAACAAGTTTTCAACTGAAAACTTTTCAACATCAAAACTTAAAAAGAACAGAAACTATTACGTATATGATTGGGTTCGCCCCCTAGTCAATACCTCGCTCTTTATGCTAAAGTTTTTTTTTAAGTACTTTCATAAAAGCTATTTATTCTAATTAACTGTCTTTGTGATTAAGGGGTCATTCTTAAAGAATTTGCAAAAAATTCGAACTTCAGCGTAAAGGGCGTAATTTTTTTAAACAATAAAAAAAAAACTGTAGCGTAAAGAGCGAGGCGTTGAGGAGGGGACAGCCCCTTTCATATATGGAATAATTTATGTTCGTTTTAAGTTATAATGTCGCGCCTTACTTTCAGTTAAAAAAAAACTTTTTTTTTTTAATTTAATTACTTTAGTAAACCATTTCTCCCCCAGACGGTCACAACCAACAGCAAGGGGTATAGGTGACATTTTATAAAACTGAGTTATAGACCTCTATTGATGAAACGTAGTTATTTACTTCATATAAAACAGGAAATCTTGCCATTGGTAGGATAAAATGTCAAAAGTTCGTATTCCACCTTTGCATGTTATACCAATTAAAATATAAATTAAAGAAATGAATATCGAGATTTTAAGAGGAACGAAAATACTGGACGAAACAATATGAATATTTTGGGAGGGCAACCGCTCCCTCTCTTCATCGCTATAAGGGAAACCTTCTTCATCGCTATAAGGAAAGTTGCAAAAATGTTGACAGTAATTTTGGTTTTATCTGTTGTTGTTTTTTACCGCGTTGTTGTTCGTATATTAGAACAACTTCTGACTTGAAGATCAAAAATTAAAATTAAAAACAGATCCTAAATAGAAACAGACTGAATAGAATTCAAGAATCACTATAACCAGACTTGTTTCTGACTGGAGCTTTCTGGGTTCTGTAAATTTCATTGAGCTATATACCTGGTCTGAAATTTCAAGCAAATTAACACAAAAAAAGAATCATTCGGACCAAGAATCAACACAACCACATTTTCTTTTCAAGTTTATTGTCCTCGATATATTCCCCTTGTTCCCCCCTAGTCAAAATTAAAAATCTACTTGATTCTCTGGTCCAATGTTACCTCAAAGTTTCAGCTGCGTCCCTTAAGTCGTTAATTTATACCCATAGCCTAACCTGAGTCACTGCAGATACACCCTATTGACAGCCTGCATGCACACTATGTCTTTGTCTTTAGACATCATCCTCATTCCATTAAAATTTCACACCAATGCCCTTAGCCTTTCCATATAACCAATATTGAACATGCCCAATTCCCAACAACAAAACCTATGTTAACAACTCTTACCCCCGAGGCTATTGGGGGCAGGGAAACATCTCATCCCCAGTAGTGTAGTCATTGGACCTTTCGACTATCGTTTACAAAAATCTAATATAAAAATTTAGATCGGATATAATTGGGATCCCGGGATTCGGGTAGCTAAAAATTGGCATGGGGAGGGGTTCCCTTTTAATCCATTTTGACTCTTAAAAACGGCACTAGATTTTACAAATTCCAATCTTAGATCCCCGTCCAAAGTTTCTACGACAACTCCTTCCATACAAAGTGGCCTGGTCCATAGAAAAACTAAATAATTCATGGAAAGCCATGTTTGTCTTTACTGAGGCAGCGCTGTTACACTGCCTTGGATCTCTATAAATGGACATTTATAAGTATGGCCAAATCCGTCTAAAGAGGGAGAATATCTTCTGCCGAAGCATCTAAATAAAGTTAAATTTCACTTAAGAAAGGCTCTCTCCTAAGTCCTAGCTAAACAGGGCGAGCCCAATGGTCAAGTCAGACTTTTTCTATATGCTACAGTTTTTGAGATACGATCTAGAATTTATAAGGATGCAAACATATTTCACCAGTTTTCAACAATTAAAACCGATTGTTTCGAGAGACTCTCGTACAGATACACTAGAATTAAAAAAAGGTAACATCTACATTAAGAAGAGTGCCGAGAAGAAAAGCAGCAAAAGATAGAACTTCAGAAAAGCTACTGACGAAATTTGCATCCCCATCTATTTTCCCGGTTCTAAAAAGATCATCATTTTGCGATTTCCTCTAAAAATTGAAAACGGCAGCTAGGTCTTAGCAGAGTACATGCAAGACAAATTTTTAATGAAACACTTTTACCTTGCTTTCCACATAAAAGTCATATTTGGCAGCCATTTTACTTTAAAATCCCTGTTTGGTACTTGCATGATATAGTCCCAACCTTATATTCTTCATCTAAGTAGAATCTGTTTCTCTGACTCTCAATCCTAATGAAATATACCTAAGTATGATAAAAATATACTTTAGAAACAAATTTGGGCTATATATTTGCACATTCGGGTGGGGGAGTAAAGTATAGAGGGTCTGCATGCCTAATGTGTCAGGTACAATTATGCTGCATATTATAAAGCAAGAATTGTTTTCTAACTTCAAACTGTCCAAAAACTTTACCCCCTCCCCCCTAACGTGCAAATATATAGCCCAAATTATATATTTCCCATCTATTCTGTCACTTCTCTTTGTCTTGTCTCACGCTAAGCTAAAAGAAACTAACGAAAAAAAACCGGTTCTACAATGCGTCAATGGATGAACAACTTGAGTGGTCGGGACTATATCATACACGCACCCCCTGTTTTTCTTTTTAAGTCACCTCTTATATTCATTTACTTCACAGTCTCCACTTCCTATTAGTGGGAAAGTAGGAAAAAAGCTCTTACTCTAAAAACTCGAGGAGGTAGTGCCGACTGCAAGAAGACCAGGACCATGGTTTTGTATTGTGATCCAGCATACGGGACATAACATTATGGACGCCTGATTGATCTGAGTGGGGCAGACATTTCAAGTCATCATCATGGGGCATGTTTAACCTGAAAAAAATCTCGACTTAAGACGAGGAAATGATACAATTAAAAGATGTAGCCTTGAATATTTAACGGCTTTCTAAGAGTAAGAATGGTAATTTTCGAAATCTAAAGAGTACTGAATAAACCATCTATAGCTAAGACAGACCTGGGAAAAAAGAGTTCTGACCCCCTAACAAACATGCGACCATTGTAAAATTGCTTATTTTTATTGTCATTTCAATTAATTGTCTTTTTTACCTCTTTAGACCTGGATACTTAAGCTATGCATTTCACCCGTTTGTATGTTGTCCATTCTCTGAGCAGCCATTACGGCTTCTAAGAGTTCAATTACGGTTCATGATTCAGTAACCTATAAGCCATGCTCCAGTGAAAGTTAAATGAATAATACTAAATATTATCAGCGATTTGATATTTTATTAATTTCTTTTCCAATAACCGAAAAAGAAGAAAACAAAAAAAACTATGAAGTTTGTAAAAAATAGGAAATAAAAAACGACAAATGAGGATGACACATAACTTCAAACTAATAATAAAACCAAAACTGCATCCAGAGGGAAGGTTAGAAGTTTGACCCCCCCCCCGTTCTGAAATGTTTGTCCGACTCGTAAAAACGTATCAAAAATGTATATAAACAAATGTTAGAAGTTTTTTTTATAAAGTTTTTTGCCCCCCCCCCCTCCCGCTCCAAATAAAATACTGGATATGGCCTTGAATATAACAGTTTTAAAACTTCAACTAAAACAAAGATAATGAAGATAAAAGGAATCTTTACATATTATGCTGTAACGTAACAGACGTTATCAGCCTCCTTCAATTACAGCAGCTCCTAAGAATGTTTAAAACTGAAATTACTGAAGATCCCTCCTTACCCCTCCTTATAAGCCCAGTTAGCTTTTCATTGAAATTAACAATCAATCAAAGGTGTTGAAAACTATTTAAATCCCTTCTGTTCCCTTGAGCAGTCCATCTGATAATATATCCTTAAAGATTAGGGTAAAATCAAAGTTTCTCCCATTTCTAAATAGAATCTACGCTAGAAAAAACATGCATTTGACTGAAAAACTTCTATTTTAAGTTCGATCACAAGACGGGCTTTAGCCAAGCAAACCTTCCAAACATTATTGCCTTTTCCTTCCAGTCACTTTTTCACTTTCAGTTTACCTCTAACTTTTACTTCCAATCCGATCAAAACTACCGATCACTACTGCCGTTGAATAAAATGTACTTGTGTACTAAAATGTACTAAAATGTACATGGGCTTGCACTTGTCTCGACAAATCCAATGAAAAGCCGTGTACAAATCATTCAAAATATTCGATTATAATTTTCAAATCTGGCTTGACACGCTTTTAAAACATACTAGAATTGGCAACAAGGACAACAGTTAGGGTTAAAAAAAAAAACTTCAATCGTAAGCACCAGCAATAAATTCCACAATGAGGTTGATAGTTTCAAAACTTATAGGAGAACGGAATTGTCATTGTGACTTTCCCGTTTGGTGAGAGCCGGGCACTATGCAGTTTTTAGGAAAGAAAAAACTGGTATCTTACAGACACTTCTTGTGTATTTACCTATTCGCACTTACTTATTCACAGCTTTAAGGAGGATCAAATGACTTTTTCAGGCAAACAGGGGAGCCTCATGGTCTTAAAAAAACATGTTTTTAGCATATAAGTTCCATATTTGGCTGCAAGTCAAACGTCTTCTGGGGCAGAATGATTAAGAAGCCAACATATAGAATCTGACTCTTTGATTCACTAACCGCAAATATTACACCTTCAAAATCCTGCTTTGGCCGGGAAAATACAAAAAAAATTGCAAAAGGTCTTCCAAGCGACAATTCACTTCCCTGAAAACTTTAAGCAGTAAATAACTAGTGCGACAAGCTTGATAAAAGCTTACCGTATTTTGGTATTAATAATAAATAAAGATTAGAGATAAACTGACAGAGAAAGAGATACAGTTTTCAACTTCAATTCTCCACTCTGGGAAGACCTTTTGAAGGGCCAGTTACGTTGCTCTTCTGTTCTAAACGGCAAGGATTTGCCAGTCAAGAAAACTTTATAGTTGCTTGGAAAATCATTTAAAAGACTCGTAAAACCAGCGTTCCCAATCAACACCAAATTGTCGCCCTTGGGTAAAAAGAAAAGAAATGTACCATTTGATTCATCACTCGATGTTCTTTTTCTAAATATAGTGTTCGATACTTTTGTAACTGTGTCCTAGGTAGAAAAGAAATATACCATTTGATTCCTCACTAAATGTTCTTCTTCTAAATATAATGTTTGCTACTTTTGTAACTGTGTCCTAGGTAGAAAGAAAAGAAAAATACCATTTAATTCCCCACTCAATGTTTTTTTTCTAAATATAATGTTAGCTACTTTGGTAACCGTGTCCTAGCCTTTTAATTACGTCGTATCGCACTTTAATTAGGCGGCACTATGCGCTGCCTAACTAATTTAATTACGCGCTGCCTATGATAACAAAACTATTCTTGGAGAAATATGATCATCAATTAACTAAACAAAATAAATGTTACGAGAAATCAATCCCATTACACAATCGTCAATAAACTTACACATGTCCCAATTCGTGAGCTATTGTAAACGCAGCAGATAGTCCATTGTCTTGAACAATCGAGCATGAAGACATCCGATCACACATGGTCCCCAGTTCAGCAAGTCCTAATGTATCACACTTCTGGAGATCCGGGTTCCTGCAAATGTTTTCCCTGAAAAAGGAGGAAGTTTAATGAAACAAATAGACCGCTACCAACAGAGTGATCAGTGGTAGATTTCACCATTAAGGGTTACTAAGCAGTTCATTTTAATTATTTTTTATGAACCAATGTGCACTGAGAAGAAGGTTAGAAATCTTTACCATATCACCTCACTCTCTATCTCTTTCTATATATATATATATATATATATATATATATATATATATATATATATATATATATATATATATATATATATATATATATATATATATATATATATATATATATATATATATATATATATATATATATATATATATATATATATATATATATATATATATATATATATATATATATATATATATATATATATATATATATATATATATATATATATATATATATATATATATATATATATATATATATATATATATATATATATATATATATATATATATATATATATATATATATATATATATATTTATATATATATCTTCCTCTAACTTTCTCTCTCTTGACCGATGGATTTTTGGGTTTTACTTAATTCAGCTTTTATTAAATTTGGCCCTTTCAGACGCTGAGGTAACCTATTTTCGCATAAATTTACTTCGAAATTATTTATGCGTTTCTGAAGTCCATATTAACTTACGGTGTACACTTTCATAATTGCCCGACCCATAGATTCCAGCATATTCAACCTCATTTTATATTTTTACATATTTCAGATCATTGCACAATTGTTTTTTTTCTCTCTACTACTCTTCTTTCTCTACTCTCTCTACTACTGTGCAATAACACCGAAAAAGAGCGAAAATATCTGATCATCGTATAAAATTACAGCTGTATGAGCATCAGTTATTATTAAGGCATATAATATTTCTTTGCACTTTAAAAAACGCAGTCCCAAAAATTAAAAACACATTAAGTCCAATGCTGAAAATTAAAAGCCAACACGAGAAGCTAGCAATAAAACTGTAACAAGAAACTGTAAAAGACAAATTTTGCACTAAAAATCAATTGAAGCAAATGTTTCAATAACATAAATTGTGCTTTTATAGTTATTCATAAAACACATAAAAGGCTATGGTTTTTTTTACTGTTAAGCAGCGAAATATTAGAAAAGTCTGGTTTTAAGAAATGTTTAAAAAATTATCATTTATTTTCAAGTTCCGCCAGGAAGCTGAAAAGAAAACAGTATAGTTGAAAGATAGACAGAAAGTAAGTCCTTTAGTTAATTAAAAAAAAAGAAAGTTTTTTTTAACTGAAAGTAAGGAGCGATATTAAAATTAAAACGAACAGAAATTATTCCGTATATGAAAGGGGCTGTCCCCTCCTCAACACCTCACTCCTTATGCTAAAGTTGTTTTAATTGTTTTAAAAAATAGATTTATGAGAAAGAATCAAACTCTGGCGTAAAGAGCGAGGCGTTGAGGAGGGACAGCCCCTTTCATATACAGAATAATTTCTGTTTGTTTTAAGTTTTAATGTCGCTCCTTACCTTCAGTTAAAAAAACTTGTTTTTTTATTTAATTTCTGAACGTTTTTGAATAAATGTAGGTTTTGATTTTGGCTCACTGTACAAGAATAATTAAAACAAAATTTGCATATTAATTTTACTTTTCTTGGATAAATGGTTTTCTCGAAATTTTAATCGAACCTAGTTGCCCTCCAATTTTTTTGGTTACTTAAAAAGGGCACTAGAACTTTTAATTTTATTTACGAACGTTTTAATAGTAATAAATATACGTAACTTACGAATTAACTTACGTAACGAACTTCAATATTCGTATATTTTTATTACGTATATTAGGTGGTTTGCCCCCTAGTCAGTACTTTGCTCTTGACGCTAAAGTTCGATTTTTGCTCCAATTCTTTAAGAATGACCCTTAATCACAAAGGCCGTTTAATTAGAATAAATAGCTCTTATGAAAGTACTAAAAAAAAACTTTAGCGCAAAGAGCGAGGTATTGACTAGGGGGCAAACCCCTCACATACGTAATAATTTCTGTTTGTTTTAAGTTTTGATGTTGCTCCTTACTTTCAGTTTAAAAAAAACTTGTTTTTTTTTTAATTTAATTTCTGATCATTTTTTAAATCATGCTGGGAAATCCGGTTCTTCCTTCATAGTAATGTCCCTTCCCCCATGAAAACTTCCTCAATGGAAAGATCCTCCCACGTAACCCCCAGACCCTCCCCCCTTGCTACCAGAAAAATCTCCCCTGAAAACGTCTGTATATCTCCCAATAACCAATACTATATATAAACAATGGGTACAATTCCTAACTTGCGGCCCTTCCCCCGGGGACTGTGGGGGATTAAGTCATCCTAACAGACATATTTATTAAATTTTTCGACCATGCTGAACAAAATGGATATCTCAAAATTTTGATTGGGTGACTTTGGGAAAAAAATGAGCGTGGGAGGGGGCCTCGTTGACCTCCATTATTTGGTCACTTAAAAAAGGGCACTAGAACTTTTGATTTCCGTTCGAATGAGCCCTCCCGCAATATTTTAGGACCACTGGGTCGATGCGATCACCCCTGAAAAAAAAAATAAATAACACGCATTTGTGATATTTCTTCTGGCAAAAAATACAAAATTCCACATTTTTGCAGATAGGAGCTTGAAACCTCTACAGTAGGGTTCTCTGATACGCTAAATCTGATGGTATGATTTTAATTAAGGTTCTGTGACATTTAAGAGGTGTTTCTCCCTTTTTTTTAAAATAAGGCAAATTTTCTCAGGCATTTAACTTTTGATGGGTAGAACTAAACTTGATGAAACTTATATATTTGAAATCTGCATAAAAATTTGATTCTTTTGATGTGTCTATTGGTATATGTCTATGCGTCTATTGGTAGAGTTTCGGTTACAATTGAGCCGGGTCGCTCCTTACTTACAGTTCGTTACCACGAAGTGTTTGATGATATTATTCCACAGATTACATCATTCAAGAGCAAAAGTGTCCAACAGAGGTCCACTCCTTGTGAGATGTCACTGTTTATGTTTTTGTTATCTTTATCCTACAGTTTCCTACGAAAATTTCCGTATGAAATCCGTCATTTGCCATTATTTTAACAAATCTTCTCCAAAAGAAATTTATCTGTTCCTAAAAGTCTATGTAACAAAAAAAAAATAATCACTACTTTATTTTTCAATTTAATTTACTATGCAGGATCCCCCACTTGAATTTAACGTCGATTATGTGAACTATTTTGAGCAATTATAAGCTAGATGCTTAATAAATATAATATTCCGTCACTGAATGATAATTCTAAAAGTAGGTTCTACTGGACAAGCTCTGTATACCGGGGCAAGCCGAGCAAGATGAAATTCCAGCCCTGATAGATTTACAGGAAGGAATATAGAGTAAATCTCTGAATAGAATAGGGTGTAGAAGAAGCGCAAGCTAATGTGATGGGTCCTGGTGGATTTGTGCTGTGGTGAGCTGCTAGTAGTAGAAGTAGGTCCGTACCAAAATATCTAGAGAAAAGGATGAGTAGCCAAACCAGCTCTGGCAATGCCAAGCTCTGTGGGTTAAGGAATTATTCTCGAAGATTTTTTTTTATTATCCTGCAGTCGTGGTTTTCAAGGTCCCCATAATTAAAAAAGGAACGTTTTCTCTATTACATCTTATTTTTAGAAATATTCTTGAAACAACAATATTTGCAGCCAAACATAATTACAAAACGATGTTGTTCAAGTAATTTTCGCTTGCAATAAACATAATTTGAAATCTGTTGTGCTTCTCCCATCGTTGTGTCTAGTATGAGACGTCCCCTTGCAATGACTAGACAGAGTATTTTTCATCCCCATTTGAAATTACTTGGCTACAAAATTAAGTGGAGATTATTAGGAGAACTATATGCACATAATTTGCAATATTTCTTTACACCTCCCATCATTATGTCTAAGATGAGACGTTATCCCTTTGATATATACCGACTGAGTACTTTTCATCACCCTTTGAAATTACTTGGCCACAAACTTACTTGGAGATGAAATAAAACAAAACATTAATTTCCCTACACTTACCAGCTAGAAAATTTTGCTAAGAAACCTTACTGAAACAATTCCCAAGAGAATTAAATTGGCAATGAGTTTGCAAACTTCAACCAGAATTAATAGCAAAATTACGTTCGTAAATTTGGCACATGGCAACAAAATGAAAAGCATGCCCTACAGTGCAGCTGAAAAAAGAATAGAGGTATCTTGTCAGTTTTAGAACCTAAATGAACGCATAAATTCAAAAAGAATGAAGCTTCATTAGAGCTCAACAATGGACAATAGAAATTATTAGAATTTTGGATATCCTAATGCCTCCACACCATAGGAAACCTTAGAGATAACGATCATCCAAAAACAGCGTAAAGTTTTTTTGAAAAGTTACAAAAATATCTGTCACCGAACAAGTACTTCTTAGACAGTTTTAATTGGTCATTTAAATTGTTAAATGTGTACAATTTTTGATAAAAAATGTTTCTTTTACCGTGAACTAAATTATGTCGTCACTTAAGCCATTCTAGAAATCAACTGTTCATTGACTTTACGAGGCTAAAAGGCTTATTTGTTGTGTTTTTTTTTCCTTTTTTTTGTGTAATGCAGTATTCATTAATAAGCTTATCAAAACAAAATCCAGTTTTGAGCTGAGGTGCAAGCCAGCAGAGCAAGGATTTAACCAAGGATTCGAAATAAATTTAATTTTTTTTTAATAAAATAGTTAAGACAATATATTCCAAATTTTATGTAAAAAAAACTAACTAAACTCCTGTGTTCAAATCACAGTGTATATAATTAGGTAAACTGTGTTTACCTAATTATATAAAGTTTATTATTACCTAATTATATAAAGTTTATATAATTAGGTAAACTAATTATATAAACTGTGGTTCAAATTATGATATCCTAGGGGTTATTTAAGCGTTACTATGAGTACAGTCTAAAATACTAGGGTGTCCAATAAAATTTTCCCTGATCATAAACTGTATTTAAATATGATTTAGGCAGCACTAACGAGCATAGTGGGTAGGAACAAAGTTTGTTTTATGCCTGTTTGTGTAGCAGTGGCGATGTCAAACTAGAAAATTGGAAACGTTCGAAAATCAAGGAGAATCTGAGTCGGGGGTATAGTTTCCTTTCCCGAGACCGGTGCATAAAAGAGCAGATGGACTTAGCAGCTAATACCACGATTTGTTGCAGGCCGAGTGGCATATTTAGATAGATTGCCTTAAATTAGCCCGATGCAATTATCCTGTGATATCCAGTGATCTAAGCTTTTTCTGATAATGAAAATTTGATCGCCTTAAAAATACACAAGGGTGCTACAATGGAGTTGATAAAAAAAAAAATGAAAAATGAATAAAAAAAACAACATACGCACAACAACACAAATAAAGGCTAAACTAGCACCCATTCATTGACTGGGATAACACACGAGACTGATCTAGGCCTTCAAGAATCTCGCTGAGTGGCTTTTAGCAGCAGCATGGGATCCAGACAAGTGGCAACCCGCTCCTTGCTTTTGGACCAAAGGGTATTTCCAAGAGAAATTTGGCAGTCCAAAGTACACAGGCCAGATACTTTTAAGTTGACTTATGTAAGTTTGAGAAGTTATCTCAGCATCTTGGAATACTTTTGTAAGATTTGTGGTGTTACTTACTAGTCCACTTAATATTTTTCTTCATGGCTTCGCCAAGCAAACCTGTCTTTGTTGAGTGAACATGTTTTAGAACTTAAAGCCAAGAAAACCAAAAGCCGGCTTATGCAGTGTACGTACTTAAATCGCTGCGTCTATCTAGCTCTTACAAGCTTTAAATATATAGTTTTTTTTCATATAGCCCGCGAAGTTATTCCAAGTGAAGATTGCCCACTAGCGTCACAAGGTTTACATGAGTCTATACTTCTACCCCGCTGCCTCCAGGCATCCCATATGCGACCTTATCCTTAGGTGTATACAGAAGTGCCCAGTGATTTTCCCCTCGAGTAATCCATACCATAGTAAATAAAGCAGCAAAATTTTAATTACACCTCATTATAAATTTAACAAGGCGGCCGAAGCTTTGGTACAAATGCCGAAACTAGAAAAAAATCCGCTTGCTAATTTACAATACTATGTAAACTATAAGAGTCAATATATAAAAATTTAGTATATACAGCGAGGCAACATCATATGATGGAAGCAAAATAAACAAAGGGTGACCCAAAACACCAATTAAGCCTTCTATACATGGCTAGTCATGTGTAGGAGGAAGCAAAAAGAGAGAGAAAAAAAAAAAACGGAATTTAATGAGCAAAAGTATACACAAATGGGTCACATAATTAAATTGCTTTTTCGTAGAAATTGTATTGATGGGTCTGCTAGGAAACCAGTCATTTTTCTGTTCATTTTATGGTTTTTCTTTTCTTTCCTTTTTTTGTTCTATTGTCTGCTTTTCACTAATTGGATGAGTCTGTCATTTTTTTTTTCATAGGTTGCAAAAAAGGTGAAGATTACGAATACTCAATTTTGTGTTGTGTACAATGAAATGTGTGTATTAATCATCTTCAATTATCTCCTCTTTCTTATGCCCTGATTAAGTATTAGGAACAGGGACGTACGCAAGGTGGGGTCTCGGGGTTTGCCCTACCTTATCTCTAGATCTCAAATTTTTCCGAACCTGGATCTTGAATTTTCTGGGTTTTATGTTTTATTTTTTATTTATTCTAAAACAGCTAGAGCAGTCTAGCCAACAGTGGTACAGTTGCACGATTTTGGTACATTTCAACTCTACTGGTACAATCTAGTAGAATCACACAAGATTTGGTACATTTTACAAAATATAGTACAATGCGGTACAATTCGGTATTTTTTGCTGATATTAGCCGTGTCGATTCAGTCTAAAAGACGTTTCACTAAAGGACTTAATAGGGCCATAACATACGAGTTTCCCAAGGTTAGTTTGATTGTCTCTATCTTTAATTCATTTCGAAAAACATTATTTTGAAATAATTGAAGAAAGATAGCTTTTTGCTAACTTAAGAAGCTACTGTGCTGGTCTACATGAATGAGACCTCTTCTCCCTATCGCATCTCTGGTCTCTCAGAAACTGAAAAAAGCTGTGTTAAGTGAGTAAACCTTCAAAAAAAGGCTCTTAAGATCGAATAAGGGCCCAGGGAAAAGTTGCCGATCTCTCACAAGTCGACCTAAGCTAAACAAGGCCCGGATGTAAGGATTAAAAAAATTCTTTGAAAAAATAAAATAAATAGTATATGAAAAGAAACAGGGCATGGCCCTTGTACATGACCGCTCAAAGAAACCCTATAAACTTTGAAAATCACTTATCTACATTTTAAAATACTTACCCATACCATTGTTAATTGTTGCTTTGCTTTACCCACCCCTCACCTAATAGACCATTATAATGTATACACGTATCGTGTTTTTGGTAAATTTGGAGATATGTACAATTTAATGCATTTTCAATTGAAACATTATAGTTGCATAAAACGTTGATTTTAAAAGCCATTTCCAGTTTTAAAAATAAAAGATGCCGTTATCTAGATGTTTAAGGTGATTTAAAAAGATAGTATTTTATATTTTATTTTTTGTTTTGAGATATCTATTATACAACTAAACCACAGCGCTGTGCCAATAAGGGAAGGTTAGCGGCGGTGGGGGGAAAATAGCAGCAGCGGCGGGCCGCTGGCGCGATCATTGTTGACGACAAAATTTTTGTTTTGATCAGTCTTTCTCAAATCCAGGCTTTAATTTACATAAGATTTCGGCCGAATCACTAGTTAGAAACTTTGCGAGTCGCTGCCTGGATGCTGGTCTTTTTCGTTATTCATCAAGAGAACGATAAATCTGGTGGAAACGAAATGGCTGTGGCATTTCAGAGCCCTTGCATAATAGTTGAAATATCTAACAGCTATGTATTCCTAACAAAGTTAATTATCAAAATCAGTAGTATAATAATAATAATAATAATAATAATGTATTTTTTCATCGAGAAGAACTGTCACCATTTACATCACATCTGGGTTGGTAGGAAAATCTTTCCCCTTCGCTTTCACACTATAATACATTCAGAAGGGATTTGGAAGGAATATCCCCTTTCAATCTAGATGGTTCTAATAATGAAGATCTGTGCTCTTAAATACAGACCAACCAAATATTTTTTTTAATCCATGAAGCTGGTGGCAAATTGCCGTAATCATTAGAGGTCCAAACTCCAACCCCATCCCTACCTGGACTACCATCCTCTCCAGGGGCGGATCCAGGATTTTTTTTTTTGGGGGGGGGGGGGGGGGGCGCAAAATAGGTTGATCCGATAAACTTGCGTAAGGAGCAAGTTTAATTAACGCAAACTAGAGTTAATTAAGTAAATTACACTACTTTAGACTACGCTGGGGGGGGAGGGGCTGTACGCCTCCCTCACCCCTGGATCCGCCACTGATCCTCTCACCCAATGCTTTCAGTAAGCCCTGTGATTTTGCAGCCACTGTGAGATAGGAGATTCACACCTGAACAAGTACAACCAAATCCCGGCACCACCAAGAAAACAAAATGCTTCAAAGAAAAAAGGAGGGCAGAACAAAAGTACTCACTGATACATTAGTGAAAGCCAAGATTGAAGCTGCCCTTTGCTACAAGGAAGGCATAGAAGAGGTGGAAAATACAAAATTGAAGCAACAAAAGCAAGAAAAACAAAGAAGCAGGCTGTGAAGAGATTTGGTGAGAAGACAGCACTAAGGGTGAAAATGAAAACTGGGAAGGTTCAGACAGTGACTGTTGATGGCAATTCAGACAGTTCTCTTGGGTAAGATAGTGAAAAGGAATGTGAACTTAGTTTTGATTTGGGCTGCAGATGGCAACTTTGTAAAAGTCATCTATGAGGGCCATTAGGGATAAGGTAGAACCTACTGCGGAGGTTAGTGTGACGACTGAGTGGTGGGAGAGGTTATGTGTGAAAGTGGCTGGAAAAGCCAGATCATATATACTACATGAAAGAGGATTTCGAATAAAAACTACCAGTACTTGGACAGTGTGTGATCTTGGACAAATGTTTCGACTAAAATGTATCTTCCCTAAAAAAGGACAGCAGCTTCTTAATCTTGGACCTGGTGCAGATAGTTGGAATTGGCTGACTAAAATCTTATAGCCTGTCTATTTAAATATGATTACTCTTTTTCGCAAAAAATGTCAGTGACACAGATCACAACACAGATTACTCTTTTTCACAACACATGTCAGTGATTGAATCTATCCATGATTGAGATACTTCAATTTTAAGATCCTTTGTTCAAGATTGGGCAGTAGCCTATTTTCTAAGATTAGAGTCAAGCTAAAAATTTGTAATTTCAATTAGGTTTCTACTATTAACTGTCTGTGGATTCAAAATAGTTACCATTGCATATGGGTGAAATATTCAAACTAATGAAATATCTATTAAGAAAATTTAGACAGAATTAGTAGAGAAAAATAAAATTTCCCAGGGGGTATAATAGATATAACTATTGAGATGGTGATTAGGCAGACCTGCATTTGTAGTTTCCTTCCCTTTCATTTGTGTCGATGTCTGAAATAGATCCCCGTCCTATAATTAGACACCTCCTAGTCTGCTCCTAGTAATTATACCTCCAGTGGTTTTATGACAAATAATGAATCAAATTAATTTTCCTCGATGTTAAATTCAGAATTTAACGGTTAGGAGCTTGAGAATTTTCTGAACCTACCATTTCAAGTAACGCATCTTGTCACGGAATCAACACCTCAGTATTTATAAACACCTGCCTAAGGCAAGGACTCAAGAAATATTGATTCTTTGCTATACCAAGGTGTCTTGAAATAGAGATGTCCTTGTTTCCCAAGTTCCTACACTGAGTTTAATCTGGTGTCTGTTCAAAACACAATTGTCTATTCAATGGAGGTGTTACAAGAACTATTGCTGAATAAAAAACTCCCCCTGGGAGCACAAGGAATTCATGCAAATTATTTGTGTGCGCACTTGTTTGTTTAATTTTGAAAACCGCACTTGATTTCTAAGCGAGAAAAACGAAATTCTTAACCACACGAGAAAAGAAAACCTCCAACATTGCGATTGACGCAATCAAGAATTGGCTCGAATTAACTCAAAGTCAGCAAAACGCCACAACCAACCGAGGCAGTTGATTTCTAAGCGGGAAAAAAAAAACGAAATTCTTAACCACACGAGAAAAGAAAACCTCCAACATTGTGATTGACGCAATCAAGAATTGGCTCAAATTAACTCAAAGTCAGCAAAACGCCACAACCAACCGCGGCGGTGGCGTTACGACAATTCTGCGGCAGCTGACCAGTCCCCTCGTCGGCAGCGTTCGAGTATAGCGCATTCGGCGTTTGAGCCCCCTGGGAGCACAAGGAATTCATGCAAATTATTTGTGTGCCCAATTTTTTTGTTTAATTTTGAAAACCGCACTTGATTTCTAAGCGGGAAAAGCGAAAACCTTAACCACACGAGAAAAAAAAAGCTCCAACATTGCGGTTGACCCAACAAAGAATCGGCTCAAATTAACTCAAAGTCAGCGGAACGCCGCCACCAGCCGAGGCAGCGGCGGCGTTACGACACTTCGGCGGCAGTTGACCGGGCCTCTCGTCGGCGGCGTTCGAGCATAACGCATTCGGCATTTGAGTCTCCTGGGAGCACAATGAATTCATGCAAATTATTTGTGTGCGCACTTTATTGTTTAATTTTGAAAACCACACTTGATTTCTAAGCAGGAAAATCGAAATCCTTAACCACACGAGAAAAGAAAAGGTCCAACATTGCGGTGACGCAATAAAAAATTAGCTGAAATTAGTTCAAAGTCAGCGGAACACCGCTGCCAGCCTGGCAGCGGCAGTGTTGCGACATTTCGGTGGCAATTGACCGGGCCTCTCGTCGGCGGCGCTCAAAGCATGCGCTGGCGCGGCGCCGGGGTCGATATCCAGTATTGGAAGTGTCGATTAGACCAGGTAAGCCCCCCAATTTTAAAATTCAGCTTATGGATGCCCATGACCCCAACCCCCAGGTCCACTTCTTTGTCAGTTTAAATTTCAAAACAATTTTTTCCTGTATTGTTTGTAAGCAAAAATAAAGAGATCATTGGAAATTTGGTTCACCATAGGTAACTAACAGATCCCAGAAACAGCTTTTGGGTAATAGTCTGTAAGAATAAAAGGTCAGAATTTGATTTTAGTCCCTGATTTGTAAGAAAACATCATTTGGGACGAATTTTGGGCCACGTTCAGGTGTTTCTGGTGCTACAAATTATCATAGATCGCAAAAAAATAACGACATTTTTTGGGTCTTAAGTAATGTGTTACTTCGAACAGTTCGTGTTGCTTTCAAATAGTGTCGGGAGCACATGTACTGTATTAGAAGGAAAAGAAAAACAATGATATGGAAAAAGGAAGTAAAAAAAAAAAACGTCTGATGCAATGTTTACATAGATAGCCCTGTACTCCGCCGATGATCCGTGTATTAAGCGAAGCGCAACACGTGGGAAAAAAAATTGGAACATGGTGCAATTTTTTGGTAATTGGTACATTTTTTTGAGTGATCGGTGGCACTTTTTGTTTTGAAGTGCTGGCAACACTGGTTATGAGGCAATAAAGCCCAAGCAAGGACACCCCGTGCTTGCAGTAACCCGAAAATATAAGCAAAGTTATGATAGCAAGATATACATAAAAAGAATCAACTTTTTGACTAATTTTAAACAGCGCACTTTAAAAGTGACCAAAAATATTGGAGGGCAGCTAGCCCTCAAAGATCAAAATTTTGAGATAGCCATTTTGTTCAACATAGTCAACATATTGGTTATTGTGAATTATACAGAAACTTTTCGGGAGGGGGATTTTTATGGGGGGGGGGTGGGTAAGTAAGAAGATCATTCCATGGAGGAATTGTAGTGGAGGAAGCAAATTTTCCATGGAGGGGGAGCTGGATTTCCCTACATTGTTTAAAAACCGATCAGAAACTAAATAAGTAACAAGTTTCTTCAACTGAAAGTAAGGAGCAACATTTAAACTTAAAACCAACAGAAATTATTACGTATATGAGGGGTGTTGCCTCTTCCTCAATACCTTGGTCTTTGCGCTAAAGTTTTTTTTAGAACTTTTAAGAAAGCTTATTATTTTAATTAAGTGGCCCTAGTGTTTCGGGAGTCATTCTTAAATCATTGGAACAAAAGTCAAACTTTAGCGTAAAGAGCAAGGTATTGAGGAGGGAGCGAGCCCTCCCCATCATGTACGTAATAATTTCTTTTCGTTTTTAAGTTTTAACGTTTGTCCTTACTTAAGGTTGAAAAAAACTAGTTATATTTTTAATAATTGAAAATGCAAGGCTTAGGACTGAAATCTCAAGATCTAGGGTAAAATCCTTAGAATGGCAGTCCTGTCCTGAATTAGAGTGCAAAGCCTCCTGAAATGGAATTCTGTCTGCCTCGCTTATTTTGTCCTTCTAAAATCCCATTATTAGGGGAAAACCACATGCTTCAGTTACCTGCCTTTACAACAACAGATTTTCAAACTAATCGTGGTGACGAAACTGAAAGTAAAGAGTGATTCGGCTCAATAGTAGCTGAAACTCTAAAAAACGGAATTTTAGTACCAATAGATAATCAAAAGAATCAACTTATTATGCTAATTCAAAATATATAAGATTCTTCAAGTTTAGGGTTACTCATCAAAGTTAAGAGCCTGTGAAATGTGTCTAATTTTCGAAAAAAGGGGAAATACCCGCTAAAATTCTAAGAATCTTAATGAAACTCACAACATCAAATTTAATATATCAGAGAACCCAACTGTAGAAATTTCAAGCCCCTATATTAATTTTTTTTTTCTTTTTTTTTGTCAGAAGAACGATCACGGATGCATGTTTATTTCTTTTTCTTAGGGGTGATCGTGCAAAACAATAGTTCTAGAAGATCGGAAGAGGGTGCATTCGAACGGTAATTAAACGTTCTTGTGCCATTTTTAAGTGACCAAAAACATCGGAGGGATACTAGCCCCCCTCTCACGCCCATGTTTTCTCCAAAATTATCCGATCGTTATTTTGTTCAACATAGTTTAAAGATCCAATAACTATGTCCTTAGGGATAACATGACCCCCCATAATCCGTAGGGAGAGGCCTATAACTTATAAAATTTGACCATTGTTTAGGTATAGTGTTTGTTATTGGGAAGTATACAGGCATTTTCGGGGGGGGGGGGTGTTGGCATTTTGAGCTTGGGTTGGGTTTCCATAGGGAGAAGTTTCCATGGGGAGGGTAATTTTCAAGGGTGGGGGGGTGAACTTTCCAGGGAAAATTTTCACACTGGGGGTATTTGAAGTAGTTCCTATACGATTTTTTTTATTTGTCTTACTTTCTCTTTGCTAACTCAATTTTGCATGTGCACATGTTCCGGGGGAATTGCCCAGGGGTTATTTTCAGTGTGTTTGGATTTCCGTGAAAAAAATTCCAGGGAAGGAGTGTTCGAGAATCGTATGATCGAGTGATTTCCGGAGTGATCGATAAAACGATTAGAAATTAAAGTCTTTTTCAAATGAATGTGTGCTTAGGAGAATTTTTCAGGCTGAATCGTCCGCATGAAATTTTACATGGGGGGGGATTTTCAGCGAGTATTGAACTGTCCGGAGTAAATTTTACGGGAGGGGTACATTTTTAGTGGGAGAAAATTTCCACGGAGGAGTTTCCCGTGAGGGAGGGATTTTTCATGGAGGGTGAGCCAGAATTAGCGACATTATTTGGAAAAACGATCAAAAAAAAGAAGTTTGTTTTAAATGAATCAAAGAGCAACATTAAAAATTAAAACAAACAGAAATTATTCCGTATATGAAGGGGTTGTCTCCCTCATCAATACCTTGCTCTTTACGCTAAAGTTTGACTATTTGTCCCAATTTTTAAAGAACGGCTCCTGAAACACAAGGGACATTTAATCAGAATTGAAAGGTTTTTTAAAAGTGCTAAAAGCTTTTTACCGTAAAGAGTAAGGTATTCAGGAGGGAGGCAGCCCCTTCATATATGCAATAATTTGTGTCTGTTTTGAGTTTTAATGCTGTTCCTTACTTTCAGTTAAAAGAAAATTATTTTTTATTTAATAACTGCAAAGACCAAAAAGTCATACTGCATTATGAATTTGGCCTCTAAGAACCAGGCGAATCATTAATATCATATTCATACCAAATATAATAACTATGTTAGCCTGTACAGCAATATAAACATAATAAACTGGATCATAATTAGTTTCGTTATAGTTAGACCACCTCCGTTTCCAAAAAGTCCAAGTTCTATAACTAGTCGATAGAATTGAAATATTTATTTTCGCTTACTATTGTTGATGTCCTACAAACACTAGTAGATGTACATCCACCAGTTTTCGAAACACAAACTTACCTTGTAAGTAAAAGGGCTGTGTCAAAGTGCCGAGGAGCTGAAGGATCAGGAGGGTTTTCATGTCTTTGCCAATAGCAAAAGTCCCTTAGCATCTCTGAAGCACTCTTTCCTCGTCCATCACCCATATCTTTACCAAATTTTTGGTCTTTCACTACTTTTATGTCAATCACAGCAATTGTTATTGGATATCCTATGCTTGGATCTTTGTATATCATTTGAACCTGGAACATATCAATAAAATACCTGAATAAATTTATCAACTGAATAGCTGATATGACGAGGGATGCTTCCACAGTCAAAATCTTAAGTTTTCATTTATTTTGCCTATTTTTATAGACTTTTTTTCAGTTGAACCTTCTCCTTAAAACAAAATCAGTCGTACCTGAATGCTCATAGAATTTAATGTATACACTAAAATTACATCGTAACAACCCAAACAGTTAATTGGGTTTTCAGCTAAATTCGCTGGTATCACCAGTGAAAGAGTCCATTTTGTTCGTACTGTCAGTCCTCAACTCAGCCTGTCCATTTACAGTTGGTCAACTGAAGGCTTTTAAGGACGTTCGACAACGGAAATCTCATTTTGCAGATCTCAGCGTCGGCTGACTGTCTCAAAGACAAAGGGCTCATTAGTTAATTTTCCCAGCACCAAAGGGAATTAATTCCGAATTAATTTTGGTATAAAATGATAGGGGATCTTAATTGCGCCAACAGTTCGAAAAGCTAACGAGAGGCTAGTTTAAAACAAAGCAAACCTATAAACTATAACTACTTGTTAAGCAGAGTGTTGTCGAATCAATGCACATACAGTATAAATAATATGCATCCTGGGTCCAAGAATATTTTAATCAATCAATTAGCGCAACAGGAAACTTTCAAAACTGTCAAATTATTCAATGCTACTTCTTTTGAGATGATTTTTAATGTTTTCCACGCAGATGTACGACTTACCTTTCCTGAACTTTGAAAAGAAAATTCTGCTCTGTTCAATCAAAAAACAAAATTTGTGCTTTCTAATTTTGTTAGTTTCATTAAAACTGAACATTGTTATCTCTGGCACAAAACAGGAGAAGTGAAACAATTTTTTCTAAAATTTCCGAGACAGTAGGTGTCGGATTTTAGTTTTATTCCGTCGTTTATTCGGATCTCTTATCAAAGCTATACAAGTTATAGCGACATCGCCAAAGCAGCTCCGAATAGTTTGGTCACAATAACAAAAAAACTTGTAATGGACGAGATAGGGTGATCCATTAAGGTATCGAACAGCCTTAAGTTGAACTGGGCAGATTGCTGAAGATAGATTTTAGATAAAGTCAAATCTTGATGTCTTGTAAAGGTTAGCAATATTCTTAAATCAAACTGGTTATTCAACAAGCTAAATTGTAAATTATTCTTGACCAACGAACTTCGCCGTACATCCTCAATAGAACAATGCCAAATTCTAACTTCACTGGTCATTAGCAGGGGTAATTTCACCGGATAAACCTGAGGAAGTTCATATTAAAAACAGAAATGATATCCAGAAATTATATTCCAACTTATTAAAATATCATTCTGACATGTGATACAAGGCAAAAAATAAGAGGTAATATATTTTTATGGTTTATTCTCACTATTAGGTTTGGGTAACAGCCAAAATAGTTCAACCCAAAATAACATATTTCCGATGGTCAAACACATTACCACAAGAACGCAGGGCATTTGTACCATCCCCCAATAAAACACACATATTATTTTGATTCCTCCTACAGTTTTCAATATTATTTACCAGTTTCGTATTTCGAAATGCATGCACCTCCCCCTCCCGTAAAAAATCCCGTGCAAGTGCCGTAAGCAATGTCCAAAATTTGCTTTCACAGGATGAATGAAACTATGTTTGGGCAGGATGAAGTAGAAAGATACCATAGAAAATAACAACATTACCTTCCTCTCTTTTATACGTAGTCAACTTTTTTTAGCAAGTTAATACCACAATAATCATTTTGCAACTACGATTTTATTACTTTTTTATATATATACATATTTTATTAAAGTTACTTTTAAATGATTGTTTGTTATGATTTTTCTTTTTTGTTGTTGATTTATGAATTCTTGCCAGTTGATTTTAAATGCTGATTTCAAATAATTAAGTTTCATCAAGTTTAGTCCGACCCATCAAAAGTTACGCGCCTGAGAAAATTCGCCTGATTTTCGGAAGAAAGAGGGAAACACCTCCTAGAAGTTATAGAACCTTAATGAAAATCACACCATCAGATTCAGCGTATCAGAGAACCCTAGTGTAGAGGTTTGAAGCTCCTATCTGCAAAAATGTGGAATTTTGTATTTTTTGCCAGAAGAAAGAACACGGATGCGTGTTTTTTTTTTGTGTGTTCCCAGGGGTCATCGTATCGACCCAGTGGTCCTAGAATATCGTGGGAGGACTCATTCAAACGGAAATTAAACGTTCTAGGGCCCTTTTTAAGTGACCAAAAATGTAAGGCAACTAGGCCCCCTCCCACGCTCATTTTTTCCCAAAGTCACCTGATCGAAATTTTGAGATACCCATTTTGTTCAGCATGTTCGAAAATATAATAATAACTATGTCTTTGGATAACGAGATCCCCTAAAGTCCCCGGGGGAAGGCTGAAAGTTATGAACTTTGCCAATGTTTACATATAGTATTGGTTATTGGGAAGTATACAGACGTTTTTTTCAGGGGGTATTTTTTCTGGTAATGGGGGGATGGGTCGGGGGTTATTTGGGAGGATCTTTGGATGAAGGAAATTTTCATGGGGGAAGGGACATTTTTATGAAGGGGGCGCCGGGCTTCTCAGCACTATTTAAAAAACGATCAGAAATCAAATAAAAAAAAAGTTTTTTCAACTGAAAGTAACAAGCAACATCAAAACTTAAAATGAACAGAAATTATTAGGTATATGATTGGGTTCACCTCCTAGTCAATACCTCGCTCTTTAAGCCAAAGATTTTTAATACTTTCATAAGAGCTATTTATTCTAATTAAAGGCCTTTGTGATTAAGGGGTCATTTTTAAAGAATTGGAACAAAATTCGAATTTTAGCGTAAAGAGCGAGGTATTGACTAGGAGGCGAATCCCATAATATACGTATTAAAAATATATGAATATAGAAGTTTGTTACGTATGTTAATTTGTAAGCTACTAATATTTATTACTAGTAAAAACGTTCGTAAATAAAATTAAACAACTTTCGAGAAAGCCATTTAACCAAACATAAGTAAAATTAATATAAAAATTTGTTTTAATAATTCATGTACGATGAGCCAAAATCAATATCTGCATTAATTAAAAAAAAATAAAACGTTCAAAAATTAAATATAAAAAAACATGTTTTTTTTTAACTGAAAGTACGGAGCGACATGAAAACTTAAAACGAACAGAAATTACTCTCGTATATGAAAGGGGCTGTCCCCTCCTCAACGTCTCGCTCTTTACGCTAAAGTTTGACACTTTCTCAAACTCTATTTTCTTAAATAATAAAAAACTTTTAGCGTAAAGAGAGAGAGGTTGAGGAGGGGACAGTCCCTTTCATTCACGGAATAATTTCTGTTCGTTTTAAGTTTTAATGTCGCTCCTTACTTTCAGTTAAAAAAAACTTGTTTTTATTTATTTAATCTCTACATTGGATCATGTCTATTTGCTGCTGTGGTTGAAAGTAAAAATCATCTGAATCACTACTATTCCCATCAGTTGGATCTACAAGAGCACATACTACTGATAGGCATAGGTCTTAGCAGCGTGAAAGCCTTAGCATCACTGTGAATTATTATGGCCTCAGAAAATAAAAAAAGGACTCAACCAATGCAGGACAAGGGCAAATACATCTTCCCAAGTCTACATGAGTAGGGAAGCCTCTCTAATTCCAGGTTACAGATCTATATATGGGCATTGAATACCGCGAGTAGTACAAGATCATTGACCTACTTTCGAGGGTGACGCAACCTGCTCAGTGAATACAACCGATACAAGATCAGGTGACATCATCAGATAAGGAAAAGATGACAGATGTCAATCACCGATGGAATACTGTGATAACAAGGTATCATCATCAGATAAGGAAATTTCAACATTGGAATATTCTTATTAGAGAGTTGAAAATACAGATGGGACAGGATAACTGATTGAGATAATTTCTCCATGAGACAAGATAAATTTGAAAGTAAAGCGAAAATGGGAAAACATCTCAGGGAATGGTAACTCCTATTAAGAGATACGTATAATTTTTTACTTGAGCGGTTCTCGAATGTGCTCAGTATAATACACAAGTTCAATTTAAACAGTGTTGTAAGGTCCGCTACCCCAACCTTCAAGGGCCCCCTCCCCCCAACTTTTGCCTCCCCCCCTTTTTAATACTTTTTTTTGCGCGCTTAAGACACAGAAGGGCTCCCTCCCTCCAACTTTTTGGGCCCCTCCACAAATTTTTATACTTTATTTTTAAGTTTTCTTTTTTTGGACTGAATTTTTTTAGACATAGAAATTATTCAACAATTTTTACGTATCTTAAAATGCAATGAAATGTACATGCGGCTGTACCAATCGTTCTCTATGCTTACTCATAAACACGACGCGGCTTTCCCACTGGTACTCTATGCCCGGTTATCGACACTACATACGTTATTGCATGTATTAAATCAGTAATTTTTCTACATTGGAAGGATTGACATCTACATCACATTTCTGTTTAAAAAGTGAAAATGAAAAATTCGAGGAAAGTGTGTGCACATGATAAAGTCATTGTTGTCTTGAATGCTGACAAGGAGAAGTATTTGAACTATGAAACAAGTACAAGTGGTAGAACTATTGGAAATGCATGCGTGTGTTGTCATGACCGTGAGAGTTTAGATTTCTTTGGAGTACCCAAGAATTTCCATTGTACAAATGGTGGATATACAAGAGTATCATTACCAACATAAAAATAATAGTTGATAAAGAGGGGCATCTTCTTGCTCGTGGTTCTAGTAACACATTACCAACTGTTACATCTTATTTACCTCGTTCTGGTATTAGTATTCAAATGAATGCAAAGGGGAAAAGAAAAGCCAACTGCTGCAATAATGTAATAAATCATATTATGTCTATGTGCCAGAACTGTTACCTGTGTAAACACAATGTGAGAATAGACAGTGAAATTGCTAGCAAAATAAAAAGGACATTGGCACACAATATCATCAACGAATATAAAGGCGACTTGATGAAAAATGAAGCACAAGTGAACGTTATTACTGCTATGGATCATACAGTCAATGAACCCAATAGCACCAAAAATTAAATGTAGATTGAACCCGTAGGTGACACCCCAGTAAAAATTGTATATGACTCAAAATGAATGACTGATTATTCTACTTGTTATGAACAAAGAAAAGAGAATAACTATAGTATCAAGAGAGAACATAATAAATTATTTTATGGAACAGATTCAAAATGTCCAAAGTTATTCAATGATGTTAATAATGTATGATAATGTATGAACCATATTTTTTTATAGTAATATTCTACATATCATTATTTCATTAAAAATATATTATAAATTACTTTGTTACATGGTCCTTACTTTAGAGTATGCTTGAACGTCAGACGTTTAGAATATCTATTAAAAAGGTCTGAGATGTAAGAAAGGGAGTTTTCAGAGATAAAGATAATACTAGCAGACTCATAGGGGATAAACAACACACACCTAAAAAAGACTATGAAACCTACCTCAGAAAAGCAGGAAATAGCAAACCACACATCCCAAATCATTCAGACAACACACACCTACGAAAGACTAAGAAGCCTAGCTCAGAAAAGTCCAAAATAGTAAACCAGACATCTCTAATCATAAGTTTCAGACAACACACACCTACGAAATAGTAAGAAATCTAGCTCAGAAAAGTCAAAAATAGCAAACCACCTATCCCAAATCATAAGTTTCAGACAACACACACCTACAAAAGGCTAAGAAATCTAGCTCAAAAAAGTCAAAAATAGCTAACTACACATCCCAAATCATAAGTTTTAGACAACACAGACCTACGAAAGACTAAGAAACACAGCTCAGAAAAGTCCAAAATAGTGAACCAAATGATAGGTTTCAGACAACACACACCAACGAAAGACTAAGAAACCTAGCTCATAAAAGCCGGAAATAGCAATTTACACATCCCAAATAATAAGTTTCAGACAACACACACCTACGAAATACAAAGAACCCTAGCTCATAAACGCCAGAAATAGCAAATTACACATCCTAAATCATAAGTTTCAGAAAACACACACCTAAGAAATACTAAGAAACCTTAGCTCAGAAAAGTTAAAAATAGCAAACTACACATCCCAAATCATAAGTTTCAGTCAACACACATCAACGAAAGACTAAGAAACATAGCTCAGAAAAGCAGGAAATAGCAAACTAAAGATCCCAAATCATAAGTTTCAGACAACACACACCTACAAAATACTAAGAAACCTAGCTGAAAAAAGTCAAAAATAGCAAACTACACGTCCCAAATCATAAGTTTCAGACAACACAGACCTACGAAAGACTAAGGAACCTAGCTGAAAAAATTCAAAAATAGCAAACTATACATCCCAAATCATAAGTTTCAGTCAACACACACCTACAAAAGGCTAAGAAATCTGGCTCAGAAAACCCCAAAGTAGTAAACCACACATACCAAATCATAGGATATGGGTCCAATAACAGTCAACTCGTTGCTTGAGTAATTCCTTAGGTTTATCTTCCTATTGGACCAAACGCACTCATCTTAAAACCTGTCAATATGAACAAGATTTGACAGCTGGTGTGCAACAGCTAGAACCCCTTCAACCATCAGAAAATATTTTTTTTTCAAAGAAGGAACAAATAATTTCTTTTAGAACCGGACATCTTTCATTCATGTAGAGTGAATTCTCAGTGCCAGCTGTTTGGTAGCAGTAACAAAACTCTGATAGATGCACAACAGGAGCAAATTACACATCCCAAATAATAAGTTTCAGACAACACACACCTACGAAATACAAAGAACCCTAGCTCATAAAAGCAGGAATTAGCAAATTACACATCCCAAATCATAAGTTTCAGACAACAAACACCTACAAAATACTAAGAAACCTAGCTCAGAAAGGTCAAAAATAGCAAACCACCCATCCCAAATCACAAGTTTAAGTCAACACACACCATCGAAAGACTATAAAATATAGCTCAGAAAAGTCCAAAATAGTAATTTACATATCCCAAATCATAAGTTTCAGACAACACACACCTACGAAATACTAGGAAACCTAGCTCATAATAGCCGGAAATAGCATATTACACATCCCAAATCATAAGTTTCAGATAACACACACCTACGAAATACAAAGAAACCTAGCTCATAAAAGCCGAAAATAGCAAATTACACATCCCAAATCATAAATTTCAGACAACACACACCTATAAAATACTAAGAAACCTAGCTCAGAAAAGTCAAAAATAGCAAACTACACATCCCAAATCATAAGTTTCAGACAGCACACATCTATGAAAGGCTAAGAAATCTAGCTCAGAAAAGTCAAAAATAGCAAACCAACCATCCCAAATCATAGGTTTTTCATACAACAGACACCAACGAAACACTAAGAAATCTAGCTCAGGAAAGCCCAAAATAGTAATTTACATATCCCAAATCATGAGTTTCAGACAACACACACCTACGAAATACTAGGAAACCTAGCTCATAAAAGCCAGAAATAGCAAACTACCCATCCCAAATTATAGGTTTCAGACTACACACATCTACAAAAGGCTAAAAAACCTAGCTCAGAAAAGCAGGAAATAGCAAACTAAAGGTCCCAAATCATAGGTTTCAGACACAACAAACACCAACGAAAGACTAGGAAACATAGCTAAGAAAAGTCCAAAATAGTAAACCACACATCTAAAATCATAAGTTTCAGACAAACACACACATACGAATTACTAAGAAACCTAGCTCAGAAAAGTCAAAATAGCAAACTACACATCCCAAATCATAAGTTTCAGTCAACACACACCTACAAAAGGCTAAGAAATCTGGCTCAGAAAACCCCAAAGTAGTAAACCACACATCCCAAATCATAGGTTTAAGACAACACACACCTATGAAAGACTAAGAAACCTAGCTCATAAAAGCCGGAAATAGCAAATTACACATCCCAAATAATAAGGTTCAGACAACATACAACTACGAATGGCTAAGAAATCTGGCTCAGAAAACCCCAAAGTAGTAAAACACATATCCCAAATCATAGGTTTTAGACAAAACACAGCTATGAAAGACTAAGAAACCTAGCTCATAAAAGTCAAAAATAGCAAACCCCCCATCCCAAATCATAAGTTTCAGTCAACACACACCAACGAAAGACTAAGAAACAGCTCAGAAAAGTCCAAAATAGTAATTTACATATCCCAGATCATAAGTGTTAGACAACACACTCCTACAAAAGGCTAAGAAACCTAGCTCATAAAAGCCGGAAATAGCAAACTACCCATCCCAAATTATAGGTTTCAGAAAACACACCCCTACAAAAGGCTAAGAAACCTAGCTCATAAAAGCCGGAAATAGCAAATTACACATCCAGAATCATAAGTTTCAGACAACACACACCTACAAAATACAAAGAAACCTAGCTCATAAAAGCCGGAAATAGCAAATTACACATCCCAAATCATAAGTTTCAGACAACAAAAACCTACGAAATACTAAGAAACTTAGCTCAGAAAAGTCAAAAATAGCAAACTATACATCCCAAATCATAAGTTTCAGATAACACACACCTATGAAAGGCTAAGAAATCTAGCTCAAAAACGTCAAAAATAGCAAACCACCCATCCCAAATCATAGGTTTCAGACAACACACACCAACGAAAGACTAAGAAATCTAGCTCAGAAAAGCCCAAAATAGTAATTTATATATCCCATATCATCAGTTTCAGACAACACACACCTACAAAATACTAGGAAACCTAGCTCATAAAAGCCGGAAATAGCAAACTACCCATCCCAAATTATAGGTTTCAGACAACACACACCTACAAAAGGCCAAGAAACCTAGCTCAGAAAAGCAGGAAATAGCATCCCAAATCATAAGTTTCAGACAACACACACCAACGAAAGACTCAGAAATCTAGCTCATAAAAGCCATAAATAGCAAATTACCCATCCCAAATCATAAGTTTCAGACAACACACATCAACGAAATACAACGAAACCTAGCTCATTAAAGCCGGAAATAGCAAATTACACATCCCAAATCATAAGCTTCAGACAACACACACCTACGAAAGACTAAGAAACATAGCTCAGAAAAGTCAAAAATAGTAAACCAAATAATAGGTTTCAGACAACACACATCAACGAAATACTAAGAAAACTAGCTCATAAAAGCTAGAAATAGCAAATTAGACATCCAAAATCATAGGTTTCAGACAACACACACCTATGAAAGACTAAGAAACCTAGCTCATAAAAGCCGGAAATAGCAAATTACACATCCCAATTCATAAGTTTCAGACAACACACACCTACGAAATAGTAAGAAATCTAGCTCAGAAAAGTCAAAAATAGCAAACCACCCATCCCAAATCATAAGTTTCAGACAGCACACTCCTACGAAAGGCTAAAAAATCTAACTCAGACAAGTCCAAAATATTAAACCCACCCATCCAAAATCATAAGTTTCAGTCAACACATACCAACGAAAGACTAAGAAACCTAGCTCATAAAAATCGGAAATAGCAAATTACATATCCCACATCATAAGTTTCAGACAACACACACCAACGAAAGACTCAGAAATCTAGCTCAGAAAAGCAGGAAATAGCATCCCAAATCATAGGTTTCAGACAACAAACACCTACGAAAAACTAAGAAACCTAGCTCATAAAAGCCGGAAATAGCAAATTAACCATCCCAAATCATAAGTTTCAGACAACACAAAACTACGAAATACTAAGAAATCTGGCTCAGAAAAGCCGGAAATAGCAAATTACACATCCCAAATAATAAGTTTCAGACAACACACACCTACGAAATACTAAGAAACCTTAGCTCAGGAAAGTTAAAAAATAGCAAACTACACATCCCAAATCATAAGTTTCAGACAACACAGACCTAACGAACCAAACAAAACACAGACCTACGAAAAGACCAAGAAACCTAGCTCAGAAAAGAAGGAAATAGCATCCCAAATCATAAGTTTCAAAAATCACACACCTACGAGCGACTAAGAAACTTAGCTCATAAAAGCCGTAAATAACAAATTACCCATCCCAAATCATAAGTTTCAGACAACACACACCTACGAAATACTAAGAAATCTGGCTCAGAAAAGCCGGAAATAGTAAATTACACATCCCAAATCATAAGTTTCAGACAACACACACCTACGAAATACTAAGAAACCTAGCTGAGAAAAGTTAAAATAGCAAACTGCACATCCCAAATCATAAGTTTCAGACAACACAGACCTACGAACGATTAAGAAACCTAGCTCCTAAAAGCTGGAAATAGAATACCAAATTATAGGTTTCAGACAACACACACCTACGAAATACTAAGAAACCTGGCTCAGAAAAGTTAAAAATAGCAAACTACACATCCCAAATCATAAGTTTCAGACAACACAGACCTACGAAAGACTAAAAAACCTAGCTCATAAAAGCTGGAAATAGCAAATTAAACAACCCAAATCATAAGTTTCAGATAACACACATCTACGAAATAGTAAGAAACCTAGCTCATAAAAGTGAAAAATAGCAAACCACCCATCCCAAATCGTAAGTTTCAGTCAACACACACCAAAGAAAGACTAAGAAACAGCTCAGAAAATTTCGGACAAGAAAGTTTCGGACAACACACACCCTACGAAATACTAAGAAACCTAGCTCAGAAAAGTCAAAAATAGCAAACTACAAATCCCAAATCATAAGTTTCAGACAACACACACCTATGAAAGGCTAAGAAATCTAGCTCAGAAAAGTCAAAAATAGCCAACCACCCATCCCAAATCATAGTTTTCAGACAACATACACCAACGAAAGACTAAGAAATCTAGCTCAGAAAAGCCCAAAATAGTAATTTACATATCCCAAATCATCAGTTTCAGACAACACACACCTACGAAATACTAGGAAACCTAGCACATAAAAGCCCGAAATAGCAAACTACCCATTCCAAATTATAGGTTTCAGACAACACACACTTACAAAAGGCTAAGAAACCTAGCTCAGAAAAGCAGGAAATAGCATCCCAAATCATAAGTTTCAGACAACACACACCAACGAAAGACTCAGAAATCTAGCTCAGAAAAGCAGGAAATAGCATCCCTAATCATAGGTTTCAGACAACACACACCTACGAAAGACCAAGAAACCTAGCTCATAAAAGCCGGTAATAGCAAATTACACATCCCAAATCATAAGTTTCAGACAACACACACCTAGAAATACTCAGAAACCTTAGCTCATAAAAGTTAAAAATAGCAAACTACACATCCCAAATCATAAGTTTCAGACAACACACATACGAAATACTAAGAAACCTAGCTCCAAAAAGTTAAAAATAGCAAACTACACATTCCAAATCATAAGTTTCAGACAACACACACCTACAAAAGGCTAAGAAACCTAGCTCATAAAAGCCGGAAATAGCAAATTACACATCCCAAATCATAAGTTTCAGACAACACACACCTACGAAATACTAAGAAACCTAGCTCAGAAAAGTCAAAAATAGCAAACTACACATCCGAAATCATAAGTTTCAGACAACACACACCTATGAAAGGCTAAGAAATCTAGCTCAGAAAAGTCAAAAATAGCAAACCACCCATCCCAAATCGTAGTTTTCAGACAACATACACCAACGAAAGACTAAGAAATCTAGCTCAGAAAAGCCCAAAATAGTAATTTACATATCCCAAATCATCAGTTTCAGACAACAAACACCTACGAAATACTAGGAAACCTAGCACATAAAAGCCGGAAATAGCAAACTACCCATTCAAAAATATAGGTTTCAGACAACACACACACCTACAAAAGGCTAAGAAACCTAGCTCAGAAAAGGAGGAAATAGCATCCCAAATCATAAGTTTCAGACAACACACACCAACGAAAGACTCAGAAATCTAGCTCAGAAAAGCAGGAAATAGCATCCCTAATCATAGGTTTCAGACAACACACACCTACGAAAGACTAAGAAACCTAGCTCATAAAAGCCGTAAATAGCAAATTACCCATCCCAAATCATAAGTTTAAGACAACACACACCTACGAAATACTAAGAAATATGGCTCATAAAAGCCGGAAATAGCAAATTAACCATCCCAAATCATAAGTTTCAGACAACACACACCTACGAAATACTAAGAAATCTGGCTCAGAAAAGCCGGAAATAGCAAATTACACATCCCAAATCATAAGTTTCAGACAACACACACCTACGAAATACTAAGAAACCTTAGCTCAGGAAAGTTAAATAGCAAAATACACATCCCAAATCATAAGTTTCAGACAACACAGACCTACGAAAGACTAAGAAACCTAGCTCAGAAAAGCAGGAAATAGCATCCCAAATCATAAGTTTCAGAAATCACACACCTACGAACGACTAAGAAACCTAGCTCATAAAAGCCGTAAATAACAAATTACCCATCCCAAATCATAAGTTTCAGACAACACACACACCTACGAAATACTAAGAAATCTGGCTCAGAAAAGCCGGAAATAGTAAATTACACATCCCAAATTATAAGTTTCAGACAACACAGACCTACGAACGATTAAGAAACCTAGCTCCTAAAAGCTGGAAATAGAATACCAAATCATAGGTTTCAGACAACACACACCTACGAAAGACTAATAAACCTAGCTCATAAAAACCAGAAATAGCAAATTACACATCCCAGAGCATAAGTTTCAGACTACACACACCTACAAAATAGTAAGAAATCTAGCTCAGAAAAGTCAAAAATAACAAACCACCCATCCTAAATCGTAAGTTTCAGACAACACACACACCTACGAAAGGCTAAGAAATCTGGCTCAGAAAAGTCAAAAATAGCAAACTACACATCCAAAATCATAAGTTTCAGACAACACACACCTACGAAATACTAAGAAACATAGCTCAGAAAAGTCAAAAATAGCAAACTACACATCCCAAATCATATGTTTCAGACAACACACACCTATGAAAGGCTAAGAAATCTAGCTCAGAAAAGTCAAAAATAGCAAACCACCCATCCCAAATCATAGGTTTCAGACAACACACATCAACGAAATACTAAGAAATCTAGCTCATAAAAGCTGGGAATAGCAAATTACATATCCAAAATCATAGGTTTCAGACAACACACACCTATGAAAGACTAAGAAACCTAGCTCATAAAAGCCGGAAATAGCAAATTACACATCCCAAATCATAAGTTTCAGACAACACATGCCTACGAAATAGTGAGAAATCTAGCTCAGAAAAGTCAAAAATAGCAAACCACCCATCCCAAATCATAAGTTTCAGACAACACACACCTACGAAAGGCTAAGAAATCTAACTCAGAAAAGTCAAAAATATTAAACCACCAATCCCAAATCATAAGTTTCAGTCAACACATACCAACGAAAGACTAAGAAACCTAGCTCATAAAAACCGGAAATAGCAAATTACACATCCCAAATCATAAGTTTTCAGACAACACACACCTACGAAAGACTAAAAAACATAGCTCAGAAAAGTCAAAAATAGTAAACCAAATAATAGGTTTCAGTACATCAACGAAATACTAAGAAAACTAGCTCATAAAAGCTGGAAATAGCAAATACACATCCAAAATCATAGGTTTCAGACAACACATACCTATGAAAGACTAAGAAACCTAGCTCATAAAAGCCGGAAATAGCAAATTACAAATCCCAAATCATAAGTTTCAGACAACACACACCTACGAAATAGTAAGAAATCTAGCTCAGAAAAGTCAAAAATAGCAAACCACCCATCCCAAACCATAAGTTACAGACAACACACACCTACGAAATACTAAGAAACCTAGCTCAGAAAAGTTAAAAATAGCAAACTACACATCCTAAATCATAAGTTTCAGACAACACAGACCTACGAAAGACTAAGAAACCTAGCTCATAAAAGCTGGAAATAGCAAATTAAACATCCCAAATCATAAATAGTAAACCAAATACTAGGTTTCAGACAACACACATGAACGAAAGACTAAGAAACCTAGCTCATAGAAGCTGGAAATAGCAAATTACACCTCCAAAATCATAGGTTTCAGACAACACACACCTATGAAAGACCACGAAACCTAGCTCATAAAAGCCGGAAATAGCAAATTACACATCCCAAATCATAAGTTTCAGACAACACACACCTACGAAAGGCTAAGAAATCTAACTCAGAAAAGTCAAAAATATCAAACCACCCATCCCAAATCATAAGTTTCAGTCAACACACACCAACGAAAGACTAAGAAATCTAGCTAAAAAACCGGAAATAGCAAATTACACATCCCAAATCATAAGTTTCAGACAACACACACCTACTAAATAGTAAGATATCTAGCTCAGAAAAGTCAAAAATAGCAAACCACCCATCCTAAATCATAAGTTTCAGACAACACACACCCTACGAAAGGCTAAGAAATCTGGCTCATAAAAGTAAAAAATAGCAAACTACACATCCCAAATCATAAGTTTCAGGCAACACACACCTAAGAAATACAAAGAAACCTAGCTCATAAAAGCCGGAAATAGCAAATTACACATCCAAAATCATAAGTTTCAGACAACACACACCTACGAAATACTAAGAAACCTAGCTCAGAAAAGTCAAAAATAGCAAACTACACATCCCAAATGAAATGTTTCAGACAACACACACCTATGAAAGGCTAAGAAATCTAGCTCAGAAAAGTCAAAAATAGCAAACCACCCATCCCAAATCATAGGTTTCAGACAACACACATCAACGAAATACTAAGAAACCTAGCTCATAAAAGCTGGAAATAGCAAATTACACATCCAAAATCATAGGTTTCAGACAACACACACCTATGAAAGACTAAGAAACCTAGCTCATAAAAAGCCGGAAATAGCAAATTACACATCCCAAATCATAAGTTTCAGACAACACACACCTACGAAATAGTAAGAAATCTAGCTCAGAAAAGTCAAAAATAGCAAACCACCCATCCCAAATCATAAGTTTCAGACAACACACACCTACGAAAGGCTAAGAAATCTAACTCAGAAAAGTCAAAAATATTAAACCCCCATCCCAAATCATAAGTTTCAGTCAACACATACCAACAAAAGACTAAGAAACCTAGCTCATAAAAACCGGAAATAGCAAATTACACATCCCAAATCATAAGTTTCAGACAACACACACCTACGATACACAAAGAAACCTAGCTCATAAAAGCCGGAATTAGCAAATAACACATCCCAAATCATAAGCTTCAAATAACACACACCTACGAAAGACTAAGAAACATAGCTCAGAAAAGTCAAAAATAGTAAACCAAATAATAGGTTTCAGACAAAACACATCAACGAAATACTAAGAAAACTAGCTCATAAAAGCTGAAAATAGCAAATTACACATCCAAAATCATAGGTTTCAGACAACACACACCTATGAAAGACTAAGAAACCTAGCTCATAAAAGCCGGAAATAGCAAATTACAAATCCCAAATCATAAGTTTCAGACAACACACACCTACGAAATAGTAAGAAATCTAGCTCAGAAAAGTCAAAAATAGCAAACCACCCATCCCAAATCATAAGTTTCAGACAACACACACCTACGAAATACTAAGAAACCTAGCTCAGAAAAGTTAAAAATAGCAAACTACACATCCCAAATCATAAGTTTCAGACAACACAGACCTACGAAAGACTAAGAAACCTAGCTCATAAAAGCTGGAAATAGCAAATTAAACATTCCAAATCATAAGTTTTAGATAACACACATCTACGAAATAGTAAAAAAGGAAAGACTAAGAAACAGCTCAGAAAAGTCCAAAATAGTAATTTGCATATCCCAAATCATAAGTTTTTAGACAACACACACCTACAAAAGGCTAAGAAACCTAGCTCATAAAAGCCGGAAATAGCAAATTATACATCCCAAATCATGAGTTTCAGACAACACACACCTACGAAATACTAAGAAACCTAGCTCAGAAAAGTCAAAAATAGCAAACCACACATCCCAAATCATGCGTTTCAGACAACACACACCTATGAAAGGCTAAGAAATCTAGCTCAGACAAGTCAAAAATAGCAAACCACCCATCCCAAATCATAGTTTTCAGACAACATACACCAACGAAAGACTAAGAAATCTAGCTCAGAAAAGCCCAATAGTAATTTACATATCCCAAATCATCAGTTTCAGACAACACACACCTACGAAATACTGGGAAACCTAGCGCATAAAAGCCGGAAATAGCAAACTACCCATTCCAAATTATAGGTTTCAGACAACACACACCTACAAAAGGCTAAGAAACCTAGCTCAGAAAAGCAGGAAATAGCATCCCAAATCATAAGTTTCAGACAACACACACCAACGAAAGACTCAGAAATCTAGCTCAGAAAAGCAGGAAATAGCATCCCTAATCATAGGTTTCAGACAACACACACACCTACGAAAGACTAAGAAACCTAGCTCATAAAAGCCAGAAATAGCAAATTACACATCCCAAATCATAAGTTTCAGACAACACACACCTACGAAATACTCAGAAACCTTAGCTCATAAAAGTTAAAAATAGCAAACTACACATCCCAAATCATAAGTTTCAGACAACACAGACCTACAAAAGACTAATAAACCTAGCTCAAAAAAGCAGGAAATAGCATCCCAAATCATAAGTTTCAGACAACACACACCAACGAAACACTCAGAAATCTATCTCAGAAAAGCAGGAAATAGCATCCCAAATCATAGGTTTCAGACAACACACACCTACGAAAGACTAATAAACCTAGCTCATAAAAGCCGTAAATAGCAAATTACCTATCCCAAATCATAAGTTTCAGACAACACACACCTGCGAAATACTAAGAAATATGGCTCAAAAAGCCGGAAATAGCAAATTAAACATCCCAAATCATAAGTTTCAGACAACACACACCTACGAAATACTAAGAAACCTATCTCAGAAAAGTTAAAAATAGCAAACTACACATCCCAAATTATAAGTTTCAGACAACACAGCCCTACGAAAGACTAAGAAACCTAGCTCATAAAAGCTGGAAATAGAATACCAAATCATAAGTTTCAGACAACACACACCTACGAAAGACTAATAAACCTAGCTCATAAAAACCAGAAATAGCAAGTTACACATCCCAGAGCATAAGTTTCAGACAACACACACCTACGAAATAGTAATAAATCTAGCTCAGAAAAGTCAAAAATAGCAAACCACCCATCCTAAATCATAAGTTTCAGACAACACACACCTACGAAAGGCTAAGAAATCTGGCTCAGAAAAGTCAAAAATAGCAAACTACACATCCCAAATCATGAGTTTCAGAAAACACAGACCTACGAAAGACTAAGAAACATAGCTCAGAAAAGTCCAAAATAGTAAACCAAATACTAGGATTCAGACAACACACATCAACGAAAGACTAAGAAACCTAGCTCATAAAAGCTGGAAATAGCAAATTACACCTCCAAAATCATAGGTTTCAGACAACACACACCTATGAAAGACCACGAAACCTAGCTCATAAAAGCTGGAAATAGCAAATTACACCTCCAAAATCATAAGTTTCAGACAACACACACCTACGAAATAGTAAGAGATCTAGCTCAGAAAAGTCAAAAATAGCCAACCACCCATCCCAAATCATAAGTTTCAGACAACACACACTACGAAAGGCTAAGAGATCTAACTCAGAAAAGTCAAAAATATCAAACCACCCATCCCAAATCATAAGTTTCAGTCAACATACACCAACGAAGACTAAGAAACCTAGCTCATAAAAACCGGAAATAGCAAATTACACATCCCAAATCATAAGTTTCAGACAACACACACCTACGAAATAGTAAGAAATCTAGCTCAGAAAAGTCTACACATCCCAAATCATGAGTTTTAGACAACGCAGACCTACGAAAGACTAAGAAACATAGCTCAGAAAAGTCCAAAAAATAGTAAACCAAATAATAGGTTTCAGACAACACACACCTACGAAATACTAAGAAACCTAGTTCATAAAAGTCAAAAATAGCAAACTACACATCCCAAATCATAAAATTCAGACAACATACACCTATGAAAGCCTAAGAAATCGAGCTCAGAAAAGTAAAAATTAGCAAACCAACCATCACAAATCATAAGTTTCAGACAAGACACACCAACGAAGGACTAAGAAATATAGCTCAGAAAAGCCCGAAATAGTAATTTACATATCCCAAATCATAAGCTTCAGACAACAAACACCTACGAAATACTAGGAAACCTAGCTCATAAAAGCCGGAAATAGCAAACTACCCATCCCAGATTATAGGTTTCAGATAACACAAACCTATGAGAGACTAAGAATCCTAGCTCTGAAAAGCCCAAATAGCATCCCAAATCATAGGTTTCAGACAACACACTAATACAAAAGGCTAAGAAACCTAGCTCAGAAAAGCAGGAAATAGCTAACTAAAGATCCCAACTCATAGGTTTCAGACAACACACACCAACGAAAAGCTAAGAAACATAGCTCAGAAAAGTCCAAAATAGTAAACCACACATCTCAAATCATAAGTTTCAGACAACACACACCTATGAAATACTAAGAAACCTAGCCCAGAAAAGTCCAAAATAGCAAACCACCCATTCCAAATCATAGGTTTCAGACAACACACACCTAAGAAAGACTAAGAAATCTGGCTCAGAAAAGTCCAAAATAGCAAACCACACATCTCAAATTATAGGTTTCAGACAACAAACACCTACAAAAGGCTAAGAAACCTAGCTCATAAAAGCAGGAAACAGCAAATTACACATCTCAAATCATAGGTTTCAGATAAAACAACTATGAGAGACTAAGAAACCTAGCTCTGAAAAGCCCAAAATAGCAAACTACATATCCCAAATCATAGGTTTCAGACGACACACACCTTCGAAAAGTTAAGAAGCCTAGCTCAGAAAAGTCCAAAATAGTAAACCAAACATCCAAATCATAGGTTTCAGACAACAGACACTTATGAAAGACTAAGACACCTAGCTCAGAAAAGCCCGAAATAGCAAACTACACATCCCAAATCATAAGTTTCAGTCAACACATACCTACGAAAGGCTAAAGTCTTTCGTAGGTGTGTGTTGTCTGAAACCTATTATTTGGGATGTGTGGTTTACTACTTTGGGCTTTTCTGAGCCAGATTTCTTAGTCTTTCTTAGGTGTGTGTTGTCTTAAACCTATGATTTGGGATGGGTGGTTTATAATTTTGGATTTTTCTGAGCTAGGTTTCTTAGTATTTCATAGGTGTGTGTTGTCTGAAACTTATGATTTGAGATGTGTGGTTTACTATTTTGGACTTTTCTGAGCTATGTTTCTTAGTTTTTCGTTGGTGTGTGTTGTCTGAAACCTATGATTTGGGATCTTTAGTTTGCTATTTTCTGCCTTTCTGAGCTAGGTTTCTGAGCCTTTTGTAGGTGTTTGTTATCTGAAACCTATGATTTGGGATACTATTTGGGCTTTTCAGAGCTAGGATTCTTAGTCTCTCATAGGCGTTTGTTGTCTGAAACCTATAGCTTGGGATGGGTAGTTTGCTGTTTCCGGCTTTTATGAGCTAGGTTTCCTAGTATTTCATAGGTGTGTGTTGTCTGAAACTTATGATTTGGGATATGTAAATTACTATTTCGGGCTTTTCTGAGCTAGATTTCTTAGTCTTTCGTTGGTGTGTGTTGTCTGAAACCTATGATTTGGGATGGGTGGTTTGCTATTTTTGAATTTTATGAGCTGGATTTATTAGCCTTTCGTAGGTTTGTGTTGTCTGAAAATTATGATTTGGGATGTGTAGTTTGCTATTGATGACTTTTCGGAGCTAGGTTTCTTAGTATTTCGTAGGTGTGTGTTGTTTGAAACTTATGATTCGGGATGTGTAATTTGCTATTTCAGGCTTTTAAGAGCTAGGTTTCTTCGTCTTTCGTAAGTGTGTGTTGTCTGAAACCTATGATTTGGGATGTGTGGTTTACTACTTTGGGGTTTTCTGAGCCAGATTTCTTAACCTTTTGTAGGTGTGTGTTGACTGAAACTTATGATTTGGGATGTGTAGTTTGCTATTTTTGACTTTTCTGAGCTAGGTTTCTTAGTCTTTCGTAGGTCTGTGTTGTCTGAAACTTATGATTTGGGATGTGTCGTTTGCTATTTTTGACTTTTCTGAGCTAGGTTTCTTAGTATTTTGTAGGTGTGTGTTGTCTGAAACTTATGTTTTGGGATCTTTAGTTTGCTATTTCCTGCTTTTCTGAGCTAGGTTTCTTAGCCTTTTGTAGGTGTGTGTTGTCTGAAACCTATGATTTGGGATGGGCGGTTTGCTATTTTGGACTTTTCTGAGCTAGGTTTCTTAGTATTTCGTAGGTCTGTGTTGTCTAAAACTTACGATTTGAGATTTGTGGTTTACAATTTTTGACTTTTCTGAGCTATGTTTCTTAGTCTTTCGTTGGTGTGTGTTGTCTGAAACCTATGATTTGGAATCTTTAGTTTGCAATATCCTGCTTTTCTGAGCTAGGTTTCATAGCCTTTTGTAGGTTTGTGTTATCTGAAACCTATGATTTGGGATGCTATTTGGGCTTTTCAGAGCTAGGTTTCTTAGTCTCTCATAGGTGTGTGTTGTCTGAAACCTACAATTTGGCATGGGTAGTTTTGCTATTTCTGGCTTTTATGAGCTAGGTTTCCTAGTATTCCGTAGGTGTGTGTTGTCTGAAACTTATGAATTGGTATATGTAAATTACTATTTCGAGATTTTCTGAGCTAGATTTCTTAGTCTTTCGTTGGTTTGTGTTGTCTGAAACCTATGATTTTGGATGGGTGGTTTCCTATTTTTGACTTTTCTGAGCTAGATTTCTTAGCCTTTCATAGGTGAGTGTTGTCTGAAACTTATGATTTGGGATGTGTAGTTTGCTATTTTTGACTTTGCTGAGCTTTGTTTCTTGGTATTTTGTAGGTGTGTGTTGTCTGAAACTTATGATTTGGGATGTGTAAATTGCTATTTCTGGCTTTTATGAGCTAGGTTTCTTTGTATTGCTTAGGTGTGTGTTTTCTGCAACTTATGATTTGGGATGTGTAATTTGCTATTTCCGGCTTTTATGAGCTAGGTTTCCTAGTATTTCGTAGGTGTGTGTTGTCTGAAACTTATGATTTGGGATGTGTAATTTCCTATTTCCGGCTTTTATGAGCTAGGTTTCTTAGTCTTTCGTTGGTGTCTGTTGTCTGGAACCTACGATTTGGTTTACTATTTTGGACTCTTCTAAGCTATGTTTCTTAGTCTTTCGTAGGTCTGTGTTGTCTGAAACTTATAATTTGGGATGTGTCGTTTGCTATTTTTGACTTTTCTGAGCTTGATTTCTTATTCTTTCGTAGGTGTGTGTCGTCTGAAACTTATGATTAGGGATGGGTGGTTTGCTATTTTTGACTCTTTTTAGCTTGATTTCTTAGTATTTCTTAGGTGTGTGTTGTCTGAAACTTATGATTTGGGATGTGTAATTTGCTATTTACGGCTTTTATGAGCTAGGTTTCTTAGTCTTTCGTAGGTGTGTGTTGTCTGAAACCTATGATTTGGAATGTGTAATTTGCTGTTTCCGGCTTTTATGAGCTAGGTTACTTAGTCTTTCGTTGGTGTGTCTTGTCTGAAACCTATGATTTTTGTATGCTATTTCCTGCTTTTATGAGCTAGGTTTCTTAGTCTTTCGTAGGTCTGTGTTGTCTGATACTTATGATTTGGGATGTGTAGTTTGCTATTTTAACTTTTCTGAGCTAAGGTTTCTTAGTATTTCGTAGGTGTGTGTTGTCTGAAACTTATGATTTGGGATGTGTAATTTGCTATTTCCGGCTTTTTTGAGCCAGATTTCTTAGTATTTCGTAGGTGTGTGTTGTCTGAAACTTATGATTTGGGATGGTTAATTTGCTATTTCCGGCTTTTATGAGCTACGTTTCTTAGTCTTTTGTAGGTATGTGTTGTCTGAAACCTATGATTTGGGATGCTGTTTCCTGCTTTTCTTAGCTAGATTTCTGAGTCTTTCGTTGGTGTGTGTTGTCTGAAACCTATGATTTGGGATGCTACCACTTGTACTTGTTTCATTGTTCAAATACTTCTCCTTGTCAGCATTCGAGACAACAATGACTTTATCATGTGCACACACTTTCCTCGAATCATTCATTTTCACTTTTTAAACAAAAATATGATGCGGATGTCAATCTTTCCAATGTAGAAAAATTACTGATTTAATACATGCAATAACGTATGTAGTGTCGATAACCGGGCATAGAGCACCATTGGGAAAGCCGCGTCGTGCATATGAGTAAGCGTAGAGAACGATTGGTACAGCCGATGTTTATTTCTCATGTCATTTTAAAATACGTAAAAAAAGTTGAATAATTTCTGTCTAAAAAAATTCAGTCCAAAAACAGAAAACTTAAAAAAAAGTACAAAAAAATGGGGGAAGCGGGCCCAAAAAGTCGGATGGAGGGGGGCCTCCTGTGTCTCAAGCGCGCCAAAAAATATTAAAAAAATGGGGGGGGGGGGCAAAAGTTGGTGGAGGGGGGGTCCCTTGGAGGTTGGGGTAGGGGACCTTACAACACTCTTCAAATGAAACTTGTGTATTATACTGAACACAGTCGAGAACCGCTCAAATAAAAAATAATATGTATCTCTTAATAGGAGTTACCATTTCCTGAGACGTTTTACCATTTTCGTTTCTACTTTAAAATTTATCTTGTCTCATGGAGAAATTATCTCAATCAGTTATCCTGTCCCGTGTGTATTTTCAACTCTCTAATAAGAATATTCCAATGTTGAAATTTCCTTATCTGATGATGACACCTTGTTATCACAGTATTCCATCCGGTGATTGACATCTGTCATCTTTTCCTTATCTGATGATGTCTCCTGTTCTTGTATCGGTTGTATTCACTGAGCGGGTTGCGTCACCCTCGAAAGTAGGTCAATGATCTTGTACTACTCGCGGTATTCAGTGCCCATATATGGATGTGTAATCCGGAATTAGAGAGGCTTCCCTACTTACATGAAGCACTTCATCCGGCTTTGAACCGGGCAGCTTTGGACCTTCAGTTGATTGGAGGCTTTGTGCAATCCTGGGCTGATCTTGGTTCCAACATGATCTCCCACAGTTGGGAATGCTTTTCTATCAGCTTTGTTGAAATCCTGCGCAAGCAATCTCAAGCCTATCATCTTCGACTCATAATATGACAATAAATATCATACTACAATAGGAAGGCAGCGAAAATCAGCCTGAACAATTTCACAAACACAAACAAAACCTTGAAGAAATATTGATTATTCAGAATCTAGTGCAAATGATGTGTCGTTTACTAGGCTATATTCTCCTCGAGGGCCACTCCTTAAAGTGTCAAGGTTGCAGTGCCGTTTGCAGTCACGGTTCCCGTGAGGCGAACTGTGATAGTGAAACTTGAAACCCGACCTCCACCTGCAATACCGTGCTCATTACTCTAAGTTTACTTTTTGTCATAATGTTTTAAGAACAAATTGATCCATTAGTTGCATTTGCTTTACACCATAAAAGCTTCAACTTGGCTGTTTTAAAAAAGTATAGGTAAATAAAACAGCACCATATACTAAATACCTAAATTTTTAAATCATAATAAGCTTCCAGTAAAACTGAAGTTACATTAGGGATTGAGGTAGAGTAGTAGGTCCCTAAAACTTAAAAAAAAAACTCTCTTCACTTTAATTTTCAACATCATTTTCTATTTTTACTTGTTGTTTTAATTTGTTTATAGCAAGTTAATCATACTGAACATAATAATTTGCCTGAGGATGAAGTGCAGTTCTACATGTGAATATACCTGGGATGCTGATGGATTCTTATAAAGTTTTTACGTTCCTTTAACCGATTTTTATCTCATATATTTTGGACTTATAAAATTTTTTCCTAATTCGGGCTAGAATTGTTACAGCCATCAAAAATGGAACAAAAACAGCAGTTTATTCACTTTACCTTCAATGACGATTGGTTTGATGTCATTCGCATTGAATAATATTCCAGGGACAGGGGCTGAAACATAAAAAAAACTGCATTTTCGGATTGCAGCTTCCCAATATGAGAATTTTTTCAGACATTCTAGCAACCTTGTCCTCTCCCTCTTCTTCTACAGTTACCTGTAGATGAAGAGGACCTGTAGATGTCGATGAATATATCATCGAGATGTATTCTCATTGGGGGTAGATTGTTTCATCCTCAAATTGATTTAAAAGATAAAAAATGAATTCCCCGGCGCATTCAACTCAATCCTACGAGGTTTCTGAAATAGTATCTGTAAAAATATTTTATTTTATATGAACTAACTAAATGTTTAGGGATGGAACACACCATTCTGCGGTCATTAGT